>UZAN01045204.1:19144-33391 GCA_900618425.1 Echinostoma caproni
TACCTGGTTAATCGAAAATTGTTCTCCCACTTCCGAATTCTGACCGAATAGCATTTCACTCAGTGGACACGAAAAACAAGACCAACACACTAAATTGTCGGTAATGATTACTTTCTTACAAAACTCGTGTTTCGTCTTTAATGATGATGACCTATCCTATATCCGTTTTTCTCAGTTCACGGTAGCCATTCCCGTCAGTAGACAACAGTAGTTTTTCATCATCGAAGAACATAAGCTATTTATGGAAGGATTTCTCTATTGGTCAACCAAGAGCGCCGGACAACCTTTCTCCTCCCTGTTGGAACTTGTTAGTAGGGTGCACTTGTTGTACTCCCTCATGCCCGCTCTTATTGGAACTTCACTCATAAATTTTCAAGTTGGGAACCGAAACTCCTCTGTTTGAGCTGGATGGTCAGCACGTTCGACTCCGATTAACATTATTGTAACAAGTATTTTGTCAATTCTAAGCACAAATATAAGCGCTGCGCAGTTTCTGCGAATTCGCATGGTATCAGCGTGAAGTGATTTAATACAATAGACACGTTCGTCAAATGCCGTTTTCACATCAGTTGTCTTGTAGTTCTACATTCTGTGCGAATAATCATTTTTCCTCTTTGTACTTCTACAAAAGTATGCTTATGGTCTTTGTCAGGCACCTTTACCAACCTCTTTACCCAGTGTTTCACGAATTAGCCAAATAATTAAGTTAGTTAATTAGTTGCTAATAAACAAGGTATAGTATCTGCAGCGATGAAGTGATTTTTCCGGTAGGATGGGGCAACAACTTCCAATTAGTTTTAAACACTGCGCAATCATAAATTTGAGCCTGTGGTCTCACAAAAAATATACTAATAAGTGGAAATTAAATGGATCCCAAGCAGCGGTAACCATATAAGAGCAAAAATGCGCTAACTTTGTTATTCGTGTTCTCTCGCGGAATATGCTAGATTATGCGTAACTGATATCCTACAACTAAAAATAGTAGTTAAGTCACCAGTTCAATTGCTGACTTTGAGTGGTCCATTGTTGAAGAGTTGATTCCTGTCTAAGTGAAGGTAATCAGTCAGCGTAATCCTCAGTTACAGCTCGGGGAGTTGATTCGAGATAAACAAGAATCATGGCGATAATTCTGTATTGAGTGTTGTGGGTTAGATGCGTCTAACCTCAGCCAACTCGACTTAAGGGTCAACTTCCACTCTTTTTATAATGAGTAATATATGAATGACTGAACAAAATTAGGGGCAACTTAACTCCCCGAGCTGCAAATGAGATTTGCTTTGCCTAATTCACATCGGTAGTTCAAGTATAAGAATGATCCTACCAAAGATTGCTGGATACGCATACCTGATGAGAGGCATGGGCCGTGAAACCGGTCGTGTACTTCTGGGAAATTTTGTACAGTCCTTCATTATGAAAACACCGAAGCTGATCAGTGTCCAATGTCGGATACCTATGAGCGTTTGGTCCAGTCCCGATCAGCGTGGTGGTAAAGTGTTAAACTGAAAACCATTCACATCCTTGTTCTTGCTATCATGGATTTGTATGTACTACGGGTATTGCTGACTGAAACGAAAGAGCTCTGTGATGCTTCCAATACCTCTTGCTGTTCTATGATACGCTGTGATAACGCGATGAAATAAACTTTGTTTATGTCTTTATCCTGTATGCAATTAAGTTGGTATGGGTGAATATGACGATTTGGTATGCCTCTCTAAAGCAAAACAGATCTACGCATCGTACTTGACCCATGTTTAAAATATAGATGCTTTCAATAGAAGCACTGGAATTAAAAATTCTTGAGCCTCAGGTAATATTACACTAATTATATTCAATAGAAGCTTAACTATCGATGGTTTTATATATAAGTTTAGGGTAAACGAGAATAACAGTATAGCTTTTATTGAAAAAGAAACAACGTAAAATTCTTGTTTCCGCGATACCTCACAATAGGCAAACCTGAATGCGCTATGATGCACACGTTTGCAAACAACTATTAGCAAAAGACGCATAAAAGCACGAAATAAGAAAACTACCCGGAAAAACGGTAAGAAAATAAAGAGAAGAGCGACTTCAAAAGAAGTGAGCTACAAGGGAACGGGCAAGAGCCAGAAGATAAATGGAAGGCGCATTTGAAAACCGTCAATTGGGATCAAAGTTGGGCGGCTTGCGTAATTTATATCACTTCACGTGTAGCCTCTTTGCTGATCTCATTTAAAATTTACCAGCTTTCTTACAGTATTGGTCGCTTTCTTCTGTCGACTCCATATGTGCTGCGGATCAGATGATACGTATGCGAAATGATTCTCACTGCGTTTGTTTGTGTACTTAGCTATTTACGAGTGGAATATTCTGCTCAAGATCAACAAACAATGCTGATTTGACCTTGGATTGTGAATAAAAATGGTAAGAAAATGGTAGACGAAATATGTAATTCATAAACGTTGAATACTAGCGATATAGTCTTAAATAGACCCATATAGTTGGTAGCTGTCGTTCTGAGAAACTGTGTAGTCCTTAGGAGCTATGAGCAACGGAGGTATTGGAGAACGATGGTACATTTTTCCATGTAGCCAGCCCCGGATTGATTCAACGACTTGAGCAGAAATTCGGCAGTTGAAAAACTTGTATAATATTGATTCTGTTTATTTATTATTTTGTTGTTGATAAAGCATGATGGATATCACAAATGATAATTATCAGTGAGGATGAAATCTTTCAACGCTTAACGGATGCTACTGACAATTTGTCAGTAGTTAAGTTATAATTAAGTAATCATCAGTACGAAGCCAAGATTTCAGGATAATACGTCACAACAGCATAACTCAAAATGACGCGAACGGTAGTCACCAAACATTTTATGGGTCAGGTGGCTGTATCTTGCATCAAACGAAGTCATCTAAAACCCGAGGGAACGTACGTGACTTTCAAGATTCCCGAATAAAGATAATGAAAATGTGACCGTAGAATACGAAGGTGGCTTTTATCTGATCGAAACTCAAAATAATGTCCACTGAAAACAGCTGACGATTTGCTCAGTGCCTACAGAAGACTTAAAATATGATATCAGAAGTATCATGTACTTCGGCGAATGAATTTTTCGTTATTCTCGATGGATCCTTTACTAAATTAGCAGTAAAAAGACGTGAAGCTCGAGTCAAGCGTACGTTCCTTATGGCAGAAGGCACATAGAACGTATTGAATGAACCAAACCAGGAAAACTCTTATGAGGCGAAGCTGAAGACAACCGGGAGTAACTGAAAAAAAAACAACTGTAGGAAAATGTACCAATAATTAAAGGGAAAATCACAGACAAGATTTGCCTAATCTGGCCAATCCAAACATGAAACTTACTGATTTTTGGAGAAAGCGGATATGTTCTCCCCAGGTTGACCCAGAAACCAAACTGAAAAATACACGGAATACGAAAAAGGTATTTTCGTATGAAGTGGATTTTTGGCTACCAGGCTAACTTGTTTCCATTCTTACTTAAACCACATCTTTGGCAGTGATCAGCAAGTGGGCAGATGAATCATCTGCTATAAAATCTGGAACGGTTGTGCTGTTATCTAATTACATAAAACATGAATTTGATATGCCTGGGTGGGCAGACTGTATCGGCCTTCTGGATGTGGAAATTTCAATTCCAAGATCTATGTACCGAAAGGATTCCTGAACTATGTTTCCGTTTTACTAGCTTTGCCGCAAAGGAATATAAGGTTGGCTTAGTATAAACACTTTTCAATGGAATGTGTTAGAATTGTACAGAAGATGTCCTGGATAACAAATGTCTACGGGTTAGAAAATCAGCAAGATCAACCTGATATGCGAAAGGGTTCATTTAAAAATCTATGAACTGAAATATACATGGGGGATATAATAAGTGCAGAGCTATCCTGCAACTTTCCTTCATTAGTGACGATATCAGATAGCTGATTGCCAAGAGCCTGAAGTCGGTCCTTAGGTACTCCTATTATGCGGTCGAGCTTGGTGTTTTTTCACAACCACCCGGTTACCCACAACCTCATTGAAACATAGTAACAGAGAAGGATTTACGAGGAAAAAAGGGAAAGTAATTAAAGTATTCAACAGTTTACATGTGATTGAAATGTGTGTGATAACAAACAAAGAGCACTGATCAGCAGTACGTACCTTTTGGGTCCCTGTCAGGTTTCGAATTACGAACTTTCGGGTTGGAAGTTCAAATTTTTACCCGTGAGCTACACGGTCGACGGTCATCACCTTGTGCGAATGGCTTAATCCATTTGAGAGCGGCAAGCTTGGATTGGCCCATTCATTTGTTAAGAGGCACCAGGCACTCTTGATGTTCTCGGGTGTGGATTTCACTCCTTGGGAGATCATAAGTTCCTCACAATTTCACAATTTCTGTCGCATGTAAATGCATGAAATTGTTAGGAATTTACGATCTCCCAAGGAGTGAAACCCACACCCAAGAACATCAAGAGTGCCTATTGCCTCTTAACAAACGAATGGGCTAATCCAAACTTGCCACTAAAATAATATTCAACAGTTGGTTTCATAAATGGTCCCCAATTATCATCTGCTCCGATGTCTCATGACAGATCACTTGTCGACAGTCGGGTCATGGAAGCTTGAGTGCTTGCACAAATTGTTTCTGAGGGGGTTGTGAAGACAGATGAAAACTGCCTCGGCTAGAATGAGAAACAGCACGTGTCTACAGACCGTTCCGTTTTTAACTCTGTACTGGGGTGGGAACGTTTACAATGTGATTATTGTCGGCAAGGTGTGACAGGACCGCACTTGTGATTGACTTAATTGCTCCACTCAGCAACCACATAGGGTGATGCTCATGGATGCGCTCGGACAGATACCTGGTCATGCGGCCAACATACTTTGCTCCACAGGAGCAAGTGAAAGAGTAAGTACAGAAAGAGGCAGCAGAATCGGGCACCGTATCCTTCAACCGCAGGTACAACAACGGGCTAGATGTGAATAGAGGCTTAGCCGCGTAGAACGCTTTGTTGATGGCATTTAATAACCTTCTATGCACAATTTCTGCTAAGTTATCACCTTTAAATGGTAAAGAAATGTATACCGACTTCTTATCAGCAATTACCCTCTTGGGAAATGCCTCTTGTCGTTGCATCACAGATTCCATCAAGTGCTCCGTGTATCCATTTCGGATGAAGATAATCCGCACATTTTGGAGACAATAGACCTCCTGTCAAACTCACTGCAGCCCATTAAAAGTTTATAACTGTAACGGTTGAATAAAAAGAACAATACTGACTTAAAGCAGGGTATAGGGAATGGAGACAGTTGGAGAACACCCTCTGAGGGACCGTTTCACACGCTTTGAAGTGGCTTAATAATGCATGCTGTAGCAGATATTCCCTGGGTATATGACTACATACCGACAAAAACTTGAGGAATTGGTAAATTAGTTTTTGATCCTTGATAAAAACACCGAGGGAGCTAACAGGGGACCCGTAAAGCCAGCGAGGCAAAACACAAACAAAATCTAGACGCTTTATTGCATGAATAGCAATAGAAAATGATTTGAGACATAAAACAAAACGTAAGCCTTCTGACATTCGAAAGTAGGCCATCCACGTGCTCAGACAAGGTGAGACTACATTTGAAAATACCAGCAAATTATCCTACAGATGATTGCCGATCCATTCGATTATTTAAGATGGATAAATTGTCAAAATTTGTCATACTCACAATCTTTCGAAAGGAAGAAAACTATGTCGTTACAGTTTCTGGGATTCATGTGCATGTTTCTTTTTTTGAGATCACTCCACAATTTATCTCAAATCATCTTTATAATGGTCTGAGATGTTTATTCGCGGTAGGGTACTCAACATAAACCATACGAGTACTCAGTCAGAAGAAAAGTAGTGCTCAAAGGCATAGAGTTCAAGAGTTCAATCGCTGGAAGTTGAACGTCGAGTGAAGAAAGGGTACTTAGAAATATTTGCCTGTTAATCATATTGAAGGAATGACTATAGTCTAGAAAGCATAAGCGGAAGGCCTTGTTTTTCATTACGAGAGTGGATAAAAATAAACTTATTTACATGGTCTATGACCAGCACCTTTAACTAACGTTTACATGAAACCTTCTCCATCAAGCTTTCTCAATTTAAGCTCTGTATTTCAGTCGCATCAATGAAAAATAAAACAAAAATCACATTGGGCTTAGGAAATTCCACCGGTGTTGAATAAAATTAATGGTGTTCATCATTACTTGAAAGTTACGTCCCAAACGTATGCAAAACCTAGTGTTCGTGGAGGTTAGGTGATATACCAAACATCGCAAAGAATCATTTACTCACCAGATTTTCTGCTTTCAATAGTCATGTGATATTATTTACTGAACTCTTCTATCTTGGTCGAAATAAAGCACCCAGAAAAGCTGTGGTGTTCTTAGGATGGGGGAGTTATTGATAACATTGATAGATAGACGTCCGGAATTAAATTTCGAGGATAGAAGTGAAAACGATTTGAGATTTTCGTACAAGAATAAAGTAGTATTACCAGATGAACGAAACCAAACATTTGATGCGCCTAAGAGACCTATCGTCTATCCACTGGGTGTTTCAGGATATCTACTCAACGATGATGCATCAAACGGATCAGGAATAATGGAGAAAAGCATTTGATAAGTTTTGAACTATTTGTATATCAGTTGCCTTTTCAATCAGAGAAAGTATGAATATTTTTGTCGGACTTACTACTGACCGCCACACATATATTGGCTCAAAGAAAGTGCAGGAAAATAGATTATTCTTTAATTAAGAAACCAAAGCATAGATGACCTGAGTGTTGTATAAAGGAATAAAACAAATTCGTTCTACAGACATTACCCGGCTCAGTACAGATTGATGTGCTTTCAGCGTATGATTGCTTACAATGCGTCTACTCTTAGATTATTTATATCCAATTGGAATGTGGTTTCTATTTGATGGGGAATGTGGTGCCGAAGGGCAGAACAGTATCACATTTTAGCTTCTCTGGAATAAAAAAATAATGTTTATATTTCCTTTATCGAATATGCAAATTGTGTGTATGTCAAAGTTCATGAAGGAGTTGGGTTGCAACCATTTAGGTACTGCATGGGGACATGCATGGAAGAAAAGTTAGGCGGTGGTGATGAAATTCGATTGGTTAGAGGGCCTCAACCAATTGGCCACACCACATTACTTGTTCCACAACTGCTCCACAGTATGCTTGCTCTGACATTCATTACCACTGACACAATCTCACTCTCATTCAAACGCGTTCGATTCCGGTCAGAATTGTGGCAATATTTCTGACATCTTACCATAATCGAGTGATTTCATTCTGAAGGTAAACCACTTGTTGGCTGAAGTAGAGTATTGAACAATTAGGAATAGAATGAAAAATGCGAACACTCAACTCATTTGCTGTTATTCGATTCGGGTATTTGGCACAACAGACAAATAAAAATCACATCACAGCCAGGAACCGTTGGGGAATTTTCTCGTTATTCCTCTGAGCTTCATTCGAACGTGACTCTCTGTTTCTCCATGATCTACATTCGATCCGTCAAGTCTTGCCGTTGAAGTGACTCTCTCTCTCTCGCTAAAACGCAAACGTTAATTGACACTGCATGACCTTAACTTCGGCTAATCCGTTATGTTCCCCTGTTTCACCTATCGAGTTTGAAGGGATTTATATTTGCATAAGGAGTGACAAGATCGCCCTTGAGGTCATTTGGACTTTGTCTCTATGTCAATCTCGAAATTTCTGGTTGGATTATACTAAATTTAAACTGAATACAAACTCTTATGAACCCTGATGAGCACACCTAAACTTTCATCATCTTATAGCACACTGTGCAGTTTACCCGGTGAGTTCCCAAATGATCTATTGCATTTTAAATAACAACAGCAAATAGCTACCGGACAGCGTAGGCTTAATATTTAGGCATAATATTAGAGGGTAAGATCGTGTTTCCAAATTTGTCTTTGTCATGTAACACAACGTTTTGGTGGACTCCACAAAATTCATCTGAGATTGTTTCTATCAGATGTGTGATACGTTTTGCGCGGACCCTATTTTTGGCTTATTCCCTAGGTGAACCATCTGCTATACAGCTAGCTGTGTTATTTATCAGCGTAACTGCAGCATGGTTCTTTCTGCTCAGAAATTCAAATTTTCTCTTTGGAGATTTCATGCGCTGTTTGATAACTGTCTCTATGTATGTATGTATGTATGTATGTATGTATGTATGTATGTATGTATGTATGTATGTATGTATGTATGTATGTATGTATGTATGTATGTATGTATGTATGTATGTATGTATGTATGTATGTATATTTATGTATATATGTGTGTGTATTTATGTATATAAATGCGTAGCGAAAGGACAGCTAAATTGAGAAATCCTAACAAAATTTGAGTAATTATGTTTTGTAACTACCAATAGTCGTCAATATTGATCTTTGCTACGGTCTCGCGTGTGTTTAACCAGAGTAAAGACGAAGGGAGTAGTGGAACACACAGGGTGACAAGAATGATTATGTAAAAAGCAAACTCACCAGAGACACAATGAATAAATTTCCATTCATCATTTTATTTCCTCTTACTAAATAATTATTTATACAATTTTCAGGGAAGGAGAAGCGGTCAATCAAAGGGCTCCCATGCAACGCATAACGGTTGAAGTCCGGCGGTGGTGGCGGGATGCGAACACAAGTCCTCAGGAAAGACCGTCATTGGGCCACCACCACCATGGCCTTGTCCAGAGGACAATTGATAGGGGTTCGTTTGTCCATTTGAAACTCAGCCGGTACTTTGGTCTATTAAAACGGTGACAGAACGAATCTGAACTCCGATACGTTGTTCGAAAACTGAATGAACTTACTGATTGCTGATCCATCCAGGAATTTTATCTCCTATAGGATCATACTCTGTCACCGCTTGAGTCACATAATAAAATCATATGTATATGTTGTTGGAAATTGTGCTTTTACGGGAGTTAGGTCAGCATTTCATCACATAGGATGCATAAGGTCAGAAGGTAGTGAGTGTATGGGGAGAGGCAAATAGCTTACAAAGCCTGCCAATTATGGCGGAAGGAACCACGTAAGAAATTCAGAAAACAGTGTTTAGAAACGGGGAAGTAGAAGAAAATCCAGGTTGTCGTCAATTAGGAACTTTTCACCAAAACAATCAAAGGCTGTAAGGAGAATAGAATGATCAAAGCCCTAATTACCCATTACACACACTGACAGACATTCCATGCTGTGATTAAGTCGACGTGACCGCAAATTTAGACATGCTTGGTCGCTCATAGACACTCGTTAAAATTCTTCTGCCATCAGTTCCATTCGTATCCACATACAAGATGGAAAACCAACTCGGGCCCGATCTGGATAATCTGCGATTTTCAGCCACTCTCATCTACTGGTTTCATTTCATTAAAAAATCCGCCTTGATTATTGAGGTGCAAACGTATTTCAATCACAAATGAACTGGATCACGCTGGACAATATTCGAATTTTCTGGTCTTCCGAAATGACGGAAACCGTTTAATTTGGAACTTGAGGACAATTCAGAAAAGCGTCGCATAAAAGAAATACATTTGCTTAATGTGATCACTTGGATAGCTGCCACGTGGATGCGTGCGTGATTCGAGAGTGGGAAAACCAAAGGTATGAACCGTGAGCCGTTTACGACACATGCTGCTGAATGTGGACACGTTATTTGTTTATGAACGTCAGTGTTTTCATTGGCACTTTCAATATTCATATTTCACAAAATGCTACACAGGCAAATCATATCAGCACAACCACTTGGAATAGACACTTGGAGTGGACACCTTCCCTGTCAGAGGACCGAAAGAAGACATGTCGCAAGATGTTGAAAATATTCGTTTAATCTTCTCGATCGCTGACGTAAAACAAATAGGTACATATACAGCAAGTGAAAATTGCAAACCCTTGTGAACGCATGCGTACAAAGGCTTATAAATTTAGACCCGAAGGCCAACACCGCGCCTCGATATAAACCAAAAGTTTTACATTCTGGTTGTGTAAAATAGTGATTCGAAAGCAGAAGCAGAATCAATTATCTATCTGGTTTTCACGACAGGTTTTTCTTGTGTCACCTGACTATTGCGTTTAAGTTGCCTTATTAAGTTTGCAATGTGTTCTCTGATTCGCTCTGATAGCTGTCGATTAGTTTTGCTCATGCATGTGTCGCTCTCAGCTACAGGAGAACTGGTACAAACTGTGTGAAACAGACTGGTTCGTCAACCACATTTGCCTTTGTCCGAATCAACTCTGCCAATAGACGTAATACGTAAAAGTTGTTGACTTTAACTTTTGGAACATACTGTTTAGAAGATAACAGCCTTTGAAAGCCAGTTTGACAAATGCAGCTTTTGGTAGCACCGAGAATTATCAAAACAAAGTCGATTATGCACACTCGACATTTACGTGACCCTAAGACAGCCAGATAAATTAATAAAACTCATTTGAATCACTGAATTACGTAACTGCAATACAAAACTATTCGCGAGTAGTGAGGCGTTGTTAATCCAATTACGTCATTCTATTTGGTGCACTCAACTGTTATTGA
This sequence comes from Echinostoma caproni, assembly GCA_900618425.1. Taxonomy (NCBI): domain Eukaryota; kingdom Metazoa; phylum Platyhelminthes; class Trematoda; order Plagiorchiida; family Echinostomatidae; genus Echinostoma; species Echinostoma caproni. Next base: position 29,738 of record UZAN01045204.1, read on the forward strand.
CGCAATCAGCTCCCTCACTTGGGTGTTTCCGCTTGTTTACCAGTTTATAAACCGTTATCTACCGTTAGATTTCCATTAATAAGGTTTTATCAACCGCGCAATTGGGGTGCAGGACCTTGCTCAATCACAGAGTGATAATAAAAGTGACGATTCACTAAACGATTGGGATGGGTGACGATTATAAAAAAAGGTGATAAGTTGAATAATGTGATTGCGCAACAGGACCATTCAGTTTTCATTTGATCACCTGGGCAACAACTACTTACGTGGTTTCTTCTTTCCATGGTAACCGCATGGTGTGCATTATTTACTTGTTCAGGGTGGTGCATCAGAATGGACACCACTTTGGTTGTGCATGGTATAACATACCTCAGTTGATTAGACAGTTTCATTAGGATCCTATGGACGACCTTAAATGACAATTAGATATCAATAAATGTCCCCTGTTGATCAGATGCTTTACAATCAACACAAGTCTGTAAGTGGTCCAGACGTTTCTTGCCACCTTGAGGCCGTGTATTACTGTAAAAGCTATTGAAAGAATAATCAAACAGATTTATTCGCTTCATTTGTGTTTTCAATGATCAATGAGAATAGGTTTTCAACTGAGGAGAGGAATGTCACGTCTGTAGTGACATGTGTCTTCTTTCCACTTTGATCTGATGGTTGAGAAATGCTTATAAGGTCGAATAGAGTGTAGGGAGTGGAGGTAGTGGATGAGGACAGCTACAGTTGACTCTCTCTGAGCGGGCCAAGGTCAGTGCAAACAGAACAGTAAACAATGCTCACCACCACGCAGAGATGTTTTAGTCCGTGGGGTGCTCAGTTTTCTAACTGGATTATAAATCAGGAACAAGAACTATTCTGCCGAGTTGAAGGAGTTGAAAAACAAGATAAATGCTATCTATAGAATAAATTTCAAGGATTGCTCAACACAATAAATCGGACAAACTGAAAGAAAACCATCAATAAAGATCCGTGGTCACCAATCGGCAGTCAGGAGGCATAACCAACCATCACTTCTTTCCCTCCATTAATATAAATAAGGAAATAAATTCGATTTGGAATCAATGAAAATCATCGACCAGGCTCAGTTAGAATACGTCAGGGACTTGATACTCTTAAACCAACAGACGCATCTCTCTGGATCACGTGTGCACACTAATGCAACAAAAACATCAAATAATGCAACAAAAGGGTCACGTTGGGACCCAAGAAGGAACCTGAGAAAAACGCAATCCCGACGGAATCAAACTGTTGCCTGCCTGTTAGTTCAGGGGCAAACTATTTTGAAAAAAACGGGAACATAGGACAAGAACGTCTCTAAAGATGAACATACATATAACTGGACCGATAGAAGAGGAACACCTCCACTCCACTCCACTCCACGAGTACGAACCGCATCACCTCGGCTGATGATAAAACAGTTAGGAACACGTTGTCAAACTCGACCGACAAGCGAAAATGAAAACCGCCCATTATTCTGATGGTGTCACCACAGGACTTCATGCTAAGCTAACTTCAAATTAAATTCCTTGTCCATCTCCTTCAAGTGTAACCCATATCGAATTTAGTGTATAATTGACTGAAGGATTTGTGACCAGTGCATTATTCATTTCAAATTTTGGATAACTTTTGTCCGCTTTCAAGCTTGATGTGTGACATTCAATTGCTAGGACAGATAGACTTCTTACTTACAAGGTCGTGAATTGAAATATTATTCGCTCTAGTTTAGCAATCATCCGTTCAGTTTTACCTGGTCTCTATTATTTAATATTTATGGAACTTAGTTGCGTGATGAATAATGTTTTGCTTGGGCGGATTGGATTCTTAAGGCGTAACCACTTTATCAATCCTCTGTAGACTAACATCTGCTTTGATATAAAGAATCCAACTGAAACAGAGTCGGTGCGCCTATTAATTAACTCTAGTAAAAACATGGTTAAATGATAATTCCACAAAATGTATACATTTTGTGTAAGAAGTGATCCATAATGTTTAATGCATCAAATTGTTAAAGTGGGTAAACTCATTCAACAAATGATTGATGATGTGTATTTCTCAGCCCACCTGTGAATTCCATACAGATAGATCATATTATCCTCAGTCAAAGTTTTATAAAGCGGCAAGTTTATATCAGTGGAAGTGAAGTGAGTTCATTCTTCGAAACACTTGAAATCATACCTTACGATGTTGCAACAATAGCGTTCATTGTCCAATATATTCTGAATTTTCATCATGTATATCATAAATTAGTGCTACTATTTTTAATTTCAATGTGTTCGTCTCCAACCTACTTTTAGCTAAAGTAATAGCAAATGGAATATTATATTTCTTGAGGTTTTTGGACATCTGGTTATTCCGAGTTATTGCCAGAGAATGAACCCTTTTTGATTGAGGGTGAAGGTCAGCGAACCCTGTTGTCACCATGATCTACTGTCTACTTACGGTAATCGGCAATCTAAACTCTGAGTCTTCAGTAGTGGTATTAACTCTAATGAAATATAGGATGTTGCGCCAGACGATAAGGAAGCTACCTACCACACTACTGAAATAGGGGTTAGTATTTGGACAGTCGTAGAGGAAACAGATTTAAAATACAAACCCTTGTGGAATATCGCTCGAGTAATTTATTTTATTCTGGGCATGTATGTGTATTCACATGCTTTTCTGATGGACGCATTGGAAGCTCCAATCCGGTGACTAGTGCTGAGGTTACTTTAATGCCCTTCAGGAATCACCATTCGACACCTTCACCAAAGAATCCAAATTCTGCTGTGTCCATGTGACTGCATGCAAAAATTCGTTAAACAGACTCTTGCACGAGCCTGCTCATCCAAACCAGGTAATCAGTGTCTGGTGAAGTTGAACTAAGCGGCTCCACCCGCTCACTCCGAACGGGCAGAGCCGCATCACGGGAAATATTGAGAAGCAATGTTCCATTTTTAGTGTCGGTCGATTGAATTACACAGCCAAAAAATGCTGATCTCTAGGCTGACTGTTTCTGCACAGTAGTAGCTCCATCGCCTCTTTCCATATGTTTGAAGGTCAACGGGGTAACAGATACACAAAAAGAGCTCAACCAGGGATTGGTAACTATTTCTAGGCTTTGATCAAATAAATTGGTTTACTTTTTAAATTTTTAATGAAACTGATACATTCAATCGTGTACACAAGCGGTGAGTTCGTGACAGAGGCTGTTCAGATCGTTATCTCATATGAATAGTCTCATTCCAAAACACGCGGACCGAGCATTAATATATTGTCCGGAATGAACAAGTTTCAAAAAGAGCGGATGAAGGCCCTAAAGGGTGAAAAATATCTCAATTAGTAGGAACGCAACCTTAACTCATTTCCCAGTTTTGACTCCAAACTAGCAGGTTAGCTGCTTGTGGCGCGTCATAGCCGAATGAGCCTGCCTAGGTAACCATTGGTTGGAATGAACATTTTCGAACATGAGTAAACCTAGTCACAAATTTTATGGATGCTGCCTTCTTACCGCATTCAATAATATAGCATCACCTGAGTTAGGTCCAGGAAAAGTGGTCAACTTCAAGACGAACGGTTTACGAACATACTAATGTAACGATTTTGACACCGCAATGTTCGGGGATGTCTACAGTACTAATAACAGTTCTTACCTTCCCTATCCCT
>UZAN01045205.1:14536-26054 GCA_900618425.1 Echinostoma caproni
TACTTCTGCATCAACCACAGAAGAAATGAACCACGCAATGTCTGCCATATCTGCTTTATGTGCAGATACAACAACAACGAACAGTAGTGCATCAGCTCCCGTGGCTAGTTCACCATCACCTCTGACACAACCCGCCAACGATTTGATAGCCATGGCCGTAGAACATGGAAACTCGGATCCGGGTGACTCGGCTTCTCCGCCACTGTTGTTTAAAACGCTCACATCCACGCACTCGCCGCAAACACAACTCAACAGTTCCACGGCTACTACACCAGTCACACGGGCTGTGCTTGATTTCCACAGTAAGTTCACAACTCTATTCATTCAACTACGGGATCAAATTATGAAATAAACTTGAAGTTTCACGTCCAATTGCTTATTTAGTCTTCCATGGTTATAAACGTGTTCATTCCACTACCAACCATCCGTTTCAACTCTTCACTTCCACAAAGTATCGAGCTGTAGCGTTTTTCAAGTAAAATTAGTAAAAATATCGTTTGTGCATATGGGCGTGTAGTTTCATGTTTATTGCTCCATCGTACTAGATGCTAACTTCGAACCACACCTGTCAAACAGCTGTGTTATTGTGATATCCATCGCCCTGTCGTTTAGTAGTTTTTTCAACTTGCGTTTCTAGAATAAACTGCTGTGTTGCGCTCATCACAACATTTGGGCGATCCTTTGATGTATGTAATGCTAGGACCACGAATAACGTGCACTGGTCGTCTATTCTCAACATATAGATAAACAGCGATGAGTGAGTCAATTACTGGTGAATTTTTGAAATCTCGAAGTGGCGAAATGCAAATCCAATCGGGAAATGTTCTTTGTGTTCTAATTCCAACCCAGGGTTTTCAAAGAAGCAGCTTATGCCGTAACTTCATTACAAAGCTAGCAAAACTTAACTAATCCCATGGGTTATGTTTCTTCTAAATCGTATTCTATGAAGATAATACGTCTTCAAAACACGGTTTTCTCGTAATTGTCTCTCAGTAAGGTAACAATCTAGTTTCAGTTGGTAATAACAGTAATTCCGATCTCCGATGCTTCGGTTTGGGCTACTACTACTTCTTAACAATCCAAACAGAAATATCGAGAATGAGCACTGGGCTCATAGACTGTTATTCCTACAAAGGTTAGAATAAAATGCTGGATGCGTAAGGAAAGTGAATAAGTGCACGAATGTCTCCATTAACGATGCCACCACATCACTTAGTTTCTACCATCGGTTGGACTCGTCCCGAGTTTCAGAACATTGAAGATCGCTAGACCCAACCCATATATGTTCACTCACCTAACTTTGAATATCTTCGCTAGGTTATGTCGTGATCCACTTTAACCCTCCGACCACTAATCGCCACAATCAATATTCCAGGCCGGGGCAGATCAATGAACGGGGTAATGAAGTAGCGAGAGCGGGATCTGAACACAGAAAAGCAGAGGGCTGAAGACATATACCCAACTTAGCTGAGAGTTCTGATTGGACTCCCACCCAAGCGATCTTGTCGCTTACCCAGAATAATTGAGTAGCTAATGTGATTCCTTAGAGATTTAATCAGTTGCTTTTCAAATGCTCGTTTTTTCGAAATTCGTTGTAGTGCTGAAAGCTGTTCATAATTGTTTATCTTTTGAGACATTTTCGATAGGAATTTTTTGTGAAACTATTTTTTCAATCAGGTTTGGCCGCATTTATCCGTGAAACTCAAAAACAGTGCTCGTCACGATCTACACCGACCACCCCGCTTGAGTTGCCACTCAATTCTGTTTTTCCTGTCTCTGGTACTGTTACCACATCCGAACCGAGTCAAACCACATTACCTTGTGCCAGGGAATCACGACCGTGCTCTCCGCCCCGACTGACTTACGCACCCGCATCAGTTATAACCACCTCCACTGAAGCACTCTCTCCGTCCCCGCCTTGTCCTCAGTCAGTTTCGGGCGAAGCACTGCTTATCACGGATGCTTTGTCCACAGATGGGCACAATATGGCCGTGGATTCGGCATCCGGGGCGTCTCAAGCACCCACTGCGTTCATCTCATTACAACCTGCAGCTGGGTCGATTCTCAGCTCTTCAGATTTACAACAGCTGATGGCTAGTGGAGAGTTTATGTCATCCGCTGCTCGGGTATGTGACCGTATCATTGGCTAAGTTACATTACTCCACTTTTTCGCCCGAGTTCACCACGGAAAGGGGTGTTCGACAGGGTTGTCCTCCCTCTCCGTTTCTATCTAACTTTGTTATAGATTTGATTATGGAAGCAGTGTTATCCTCGTGCGAGAATAGCGGCATCGATTTACTCCCAGGTGGCAGGCTGTCTAATCTAGAGGATGCAGATGACATTGTGCTACTAAGGTAAGATCCAGGTAAGTTGCAAGCCATGTTCGAAATGCGTTTTGCACCTTCAAAGTGAAAAATGGTATTACAAGACTGGGTTGGTCTGGCACCCAGACTGTCTACATCTGGGGAAGTAATACAGCAAGCTGATAAGTTTTGTTATTTGGGCAGCTATATCTCACTCGGTGGACGCATCACGGATGAAGTGTCAACTCGCATACAGAAGGTTCGGTCGGCATATGCCAACTTGCGATATCTGTGGCGCCGTCGCGACATCCCGCTGTTTGTGAAGGGTCGAGTGTATGCCACGACAGTTCGGCCCGTTCTGCTATACGGTGCAGAAACTTGGCCATTATGGAGGCAGGATAAAGATAGAATGTCGGTGTTTGAACATCGCTGACTACGCAGCATTGCATGAATCTAGTGGGGCAGCCGGACGAGCAATGCTGAGGTTAGGCGCAGAGTTTTAGGTAGTGCGGTCGCCCACTGGAGCAAGTGATCGACCTCCGTAGATTACGTTGGCTGGAGCATGTGTTACGCATGCCACTACATAGGTTGCCACGGCGAACGAGGTTTGCCGAGGCAGGTAGTGAGTGGAATAAAGCCCATGGTGGTCAAGCTAAGACCTGGAATGAGAGTAAGAAAACCCTAACCAGGAGTCTGGGTCACATAGGTCCCGTTTGGTCCCCTAGATGGGGACTTCGGGGTGGATGATCGTACCCGATGGTTAGCGACATTGAGTGTTGTAAACAGTGGCGTTGGTGCATATTCTCAGTTTCTTTGCAACATTAGTTCACTGAAGTTCTCAATTTTCTCCCCGATTCTACACTCAACCTTCCTGTCTTTCCCCGACTGCTCATTCTAATGGATAGCCAAAAGACAGCAACCAAAACCGGCGCACGATAGTGCATGGTTAATGGTTGTTCAAACTGAAATCACTCCAGTTTGCAGCGAACTTTTTACGTTTCCAAATGCTCTCATTACTTTATACGAATTGTCGTCTGTTCTGCGCTTATTGGTTCCTCTGCATCTCCTGACTTTCCAATGGGGTCATCATACAGCGAGATACAGTGGAGTGAACTTCGCTGATCGCTGCCAAGAATGGTGTCCGCGTTATAACAAGTTTCTATGCTTAGCTGTTTGCTGTGTTTACTGAATACCTGAGTCTGTTTCGTATCGTGTCAAATTTCAGCTTCGGATCCATTCTTTGTTGTCTATTTTAAAGCACTGTACTTGGAAATATGGGCCCCTTTTTGAAAACGCTCACTTGTTCCAGTCGCTCACATAAGATAACCGCACTGCAGTTGAAGCTAGTCCTGATGATTAATAAATAAGGCATTGAATGATACCGAATGTTAGGAGATTTAAAGGAGAATCATGACCTAAATGATATAGGTCGAAGCGTAATTGTAACCATTTGTGGAAGTTTTTTTTATTCTAAGTAGACCACCTTTGTTTATTCTGTGTGAACACAGTATTTTGTGATACAGGCGTCGGATACGTTGAACAGCGTTAGACAACGATTTCCTAATCACTTGGTCCATACAATAATTCTGACCCAATAGTCACATGTTAAGGTTTCATCTTAGCAGTTTTGTTTTAACTGCATTCGATTTCCTGTTTGCACGCACTGATCTTTATCTCCTGTTGTTTATGCATTTCAGCAAACATTATTAGGCCAGTCACCCGACGGATCAACGCGCCAGCTCTATCTATTAGTCCCAAGTGATTGTCCCGTAATCATGTCCCGCGCCTCGGCCAATCAACCAGGGTCAACTACATTAACATCTGCCTCATCCCCTCTCCTTAACTCAACCGGAGCTAGTACTGCACCCATTCTAGAAGCCATTTCCCCTGGTGTTGAACCAGATGAGTCGTGCGATCCACTACCTCCAACTCTGTCACATAACCACACACCAACTGGCGCTAATACACCTCAGTCGGTTCATGTGGCACTTCCGGCCCAGTTAGCTGGTGCTGTACTGGCTCCAATGAGCTCGGCCACCACGACGGCACTATCAACACTAATCGCTGGATTGGAGGTGCGCAGTCAACCATCTCAACAATCGCGGTACACAAATCCTGTCACAGCACCCGTTACCTGGTCCACAAATACAGAACGAGCCACTGTTCAGACTACCGACTCCGTTTTGCCCAATTCGCCCCGAGTGCGCCTTCCGTTAAATATTCCGGGAGTCACTATTTCCGAATCAGGACACTTGTTGTCTACAGATCAGTCGTCTGTTTATACCAATGCACCGACCGTCAATGGGGTCAGCTCGTTACTGGGGGCCATCAAATGTAAGCCTTGATAATCATCGAGATTTCTATTTCATTTATTTAATCTCAGCATCATTGGTCTATTTATTTTCTCGGGTATACACGCATTATTTCATGCCAATTAAGTTTTAGCGGGGAGTTTTTCTGACGTTTTCCAATATCCTCCTGCGGAAAGGTTCCCCGGGACATTTTAATGAATTGTCCTTCTGTTTCTTGCACCAAACATAACTAAACAAAGTTGCTAGTTATTCACACCAAACATGAATCGTTTGACTTCTACCAGCTCGTTGTCAAAAGTCAAACCGGTATTTGTGACAGCATCACGTTTGGGTAGTAACCCTCCTAACAAAACTGAGTAAGAGTGTGTAGATCAGTCGTACCCAACACATCAAACCAACAATTAAGCTTCACAGCAAAAATAAAAATTGCAGTTTCCTTTCGTTTGAATTCACAAATCTTACATTCTTCTATGCGGAGAGACTACCCCACATGACCGACTGGACATGGTATCGAGTCTCCTGAGTCCTAAATATCCTTGTGATAACGAGTCGTTTTTTTCACTATTTCCTCCAACCACCTCTCCGTTACTCTTACATTGTCGATATATGCAAATCTGGCTACTCGCAGTCGTTTCTAAAGTATGGGCATGTCTCTTAACGTGTCTACTCTCCTGCGCTATCCCATAAATGTGCGTATGCTTTTACTCGTTTTTCATCTCGATGCGTATATTGGTGCATGATGTAATCTGAGCTGGTAAGTAAATGAGTTCATGGATCGTGAAATGAAATAGGCGCTTTCTCAGCTGCACCCTAGCCTATATACAACCATCAGCCTAATCATCATTCCGCTGTAAGTTTTACTTCGCCTTATTGACTGCCGCGTGCACTCACGCTCTTTCCTAATGCGTGGGTTTCTCATCACATATATTCGAATCCCGTTGTCGCTCCCTCGGACTCAACACGGCCCCGCGCCTACTTATTGTTGGGTCAATTTGCTCCGTTTGTGTGCGTTTCGCGCGTGATTGCGCAACACACTACTTGCGTGCATTTACTTTGTGTACGTGTACATCTCTGTCTTTGAGCATGTGCGCTCATGTGTGGATAGGTGCATTGGTTGATACGTATGTGGCTGTGCGTATGAAACACGAAGACCACCACCACCATAACAACAAAAAACAATAACAACAGCACGACTGCCAACACCAAATTCAGCACCACCACAAACAAAAATAGTGTTAGTGGTGGCAGCGCTGGGCTTGAAAACGATCGTGGCGATAGTGTTGGTGCTTGAGGTATTTGTTGGTTTCAACGGATCGATTTCGCTTTGGTTGTCAGTTTTGGGTGACATAATCTGCGTGTCGGAGCACACTTTTCCAACTACGTGCCACCCATTAACGTGATATTCTGCTCTATCCTTACTGCAATCACTTTAGCTCTTGTTTTGTTTCCCGAATTGTCCCGTGTTAGCGGATCCGGATATGTACACACCAAACGGGCATCCCTATGCCTCATTAGTGGAAGATGTTACACGATTTCGATCGTATCCGGCCTACGCACAGTCGGGAAACCACCAAGTTCCGATTGCTTCAGTGCGAGCCGCTCCTATTCCCGCGGCCTCCAGTGCCGGAGCGACCAATACGGTGTTCTTCCAACAAGATCTTCCCGCCTCCTTACTGTTATCTCCAGCCCAGTCTACACTTGTGTCTACAGCAGTTAGCACAGGTGGTCCCACTATTGCTGGGGACGCATCAATCGTGAATAGTGCGAACACCAACAGCAGCACTAATCCGGGTAATACCAACGGGGGGACTAGTAACGGTGGACATTTGATTCAATCAAACACACTGTCACGTACAAATCCAGCCTTCCAGACGGTGTCAGCGGCTGCTGTTTCATCTGCTGCTTCATCTGGAGCATCATCTGTTGCTAGTGTTGCTGCAGCCTCACCTTCAAACTTGTTGCCATCAAATGGGAAAAGCAATGGTCAACTAGACGATTGCCGTCGGAACATGACTGGAACCCTCCTGTCCGCTGCGGCTGCTGCTGCCGCTGCAGCAGCTGCTTCAACTAACGCACCAACTGCTGGTGGGCGTACAGATCCAGGTAAGCCTAGTTGTTTCACCTTTTAGTTCTTCGATATGATTTCGTCGTCTTGCAATTTTGTGAATAAATCATCACGTTAAATCAATAATTTAACGGTGTCTATGGTTAGACCGTCAGAGACCAGTTATTTCAAACTAAACATTTTATTTCGCCATTTGCCCACTTCATTACCGGTTAGTTAATTTCTGTTCCCGCGGTATACACATCATTTTGCATATTCATCTACATTTTAATACAACTTCAGGTCTTATTAAGTAGTTTGCATGTATGCTACAGTGGTTCACTATAAAAATCCTCAACTGAATGCATATCAAGTTCTGCTTTTCTAAATAAGTCTGTGAATCGGTCATATTATCTAATTTGTGTATGCGGTGATTGCGAAGTCACATCTTGACGTTTTTGCTTCTAAAAGTGCGATTAGACTCAGCTGAATTTCCAGCTTTTCACAGCAGTCCGATTTTTAGAGTGGCCGATTGTATATAATTTTAATGAACTTTTCGGCCTCCTTGCAGGACCAACTGCTTTCTTGGAACACTTGAATCCCGAGTCGAAAGATATACGACGTCGAGTCAGTCATAATGAAGGTTAGTCTGCAGCACAGTTATGTTTATCTCATCTCTATTTATTGTTTGTCCCACTCATCTTCTCTGAACACACATTCACATCAACACAGCTCATCATCCGTTAGGTCAACAGGATTTATTTTCTACGTTGGGATCATTTGTTCTCCAGCCTTTCTGTTCTGTTCTGTTATCCATTTACTGTGTTACCACTCTCCGCTGTGCACTGATCAGTTTTGCACGTTGTCGTCCCGGCACATTGCACGGTGTCAACTGTAGTGGTAGACAAGCATATTGTCAAAACTCTGCCTGCTTGTCTGCTGACCCGATAGGGCCACTCTGTTCCCTATTGTACTCATTTTTTCATAATCGGTGTGGTTGTGGGATGTGGTGTTCATTAACTGGAAACAAAACAAGCGAGGACAATTGATCTGACACGACGACACGCTATGGGTGCTGTTAACACCGTAACCAAGCGCACTCAGTTGCTTATGCACATACGCACACTCATACCCTCGTGACCTCACAGCTCCGGCGATCACGAGGCTTTGTTATTCTGCTCCATGGGCTTCCTTTCTCACCTGCATAAGGACATTGAAGAACCCGTTGTCCAGGGTTTTCCAGCCTGTCTTATGTTGTCGAGCGGTCATTGTTGTGCTATTTTGTGCGCCGCTGGAGGTGATGTCGGCCACGTCTCTGATCTGATTAGCATTTGTTGAACGTGCATAATAGCCTAACGAACCCTAGGATGCATGTCGAGAATGAGAGGGTGAGGAGTGTCGGCTATCGGCACTGAAGCGATAGTTTGAATTTGCACTATGTTCATCTCATCACCGCTTCGATGATAAGGCTTCGCGCTTGCACTCAAATGGACGGAAAAGGGGAAAATCAATTGTCTGTGTGTGCTTATGTGCACAGGTGCACAGCCACACGTGTTTGTACAGTTTAGAGCGTTTACCAACACTGCACTTGATGGATTTGTGTACACTGGCGCTTAGCGATTTCTCGCGTCTCGTGTTTGTATGCATGCATATGCGTATGTGCATAACCTCAGCTGATCCGATTACGATCAGCCTTCATCATGTCTCAAACCAGCTGATTCGGTTGCGTGGCTTCGCATAGTGTAGCGCAGCCTAATCCTACCAATTGCATGACGATCCTAGCTATAACGTGCACCTACGTGTCGCGATAGCTCTTTGCACACATGCAAACACACGTGCTGCCTATCCTGTAATGACCTGCGTGTACGCATGTCTGTGCCATGCTCGTAGTCATTCGCATGCGAATTTCGTTCTGATCGTCTGACACCAATCGTGGAACACGGGCGATCGATCAATCAATCAATCGATCGATCGATTGATTGATCAAACCTGTATGCCTGCCCGTGAATACAGCTGATTTGTGTGCATGTTTTTGTTTGTATGTGCATAGAGTGGATAGGAATGTAATGTTTTTCCATGGTGCTCCAGTCGCACGTGTACATCTAACAGACCCCGTGTCGTGTTTGCTTCTTACCCATCTTGTGTGTGTGCATTTTCGTGTGATAAACTACACACAGTGGTGCACGCGGTTTCATGCATCAGGCTATTCTACGCGTCGCTCTCGGACTACAAGGGAAATGTGCGTACCGATGGTTCCCCTCGTAAATTGTTCATTTGAAATATAACGGTTTGGACGAATTGATCGGTTCCAAGTTCTCTCTATTTTTGTCTTATTTTTCAAGTGCATACACTAAATCCAGATGTTGTGACTCACAAAAATGTAGCCTACTTTTTTAGTCAAACCGTTTAGTTCTTATCGCAATAGGAATGATTGCTTGCGGGTGAAATCACCATTGGTTCACCGATTTAATTTCTCGATGAATTAAGGGTGATGGTAGCCCAGTGGTAATGTCACCAAATTATCACCCCAGGGATGTGAGTTCGAATCCCACCACCACCGCCTAGCGTTCCCTATTGTGTGATTACTGGCAGCCCTTTGGTTGACCGCTTCCCCCTTCCTGAAAATTGTATCTTTGTACATTCAATAAAAGGAAGTAAAAATGTAAATGGCTCATTACGTGCGATCCCCGGTAATAAACCCAAAATGGCGGCCAGTAAACACAAAAAAATGTTAATCCCAAAGTTTACTGTTTTTTTCCACCCCCCATCTTTCTGTTTCCACATTTTGCTTTAAACCCATGGTTATTGGGGCACCGAATGTGTAAAAACATTATATATATGTATATATATATATATATATAGTGAACTATAAACTGATCCTCTTTAGGCTCCTTACAATTATTACTGCCATCGGCGTTATAGGGAAGCTTACTTGGAGTAGGATTCCCTACACACTGCCTGTTGACTCCCATCTGTGTTCCGAAATGATTTCCAAATGTCCCTTATAGTGTCCATGTGCTGTTTACACAGATTAAGCTTAAAATTTTCCCTTATTAATGCACTTGCTCTTTGATCTTCCGTTTCACGCGCTCTCACCCGTGATTGATAAGGTCCTCAAAGCAATGGCGTATCATTGGATGGTGTTGATTAGATTGAGGAGGGTACTGTGTCACGGCGCCATTCGGTTTGGTCCACAGTTTTGCGCACTTGCACTCGTATCGTTGATAGTGAGTTGCTCTGCGGGGTCATTGCGCAATCTTGGAAAACAAAAGCGACTGCTTTCTTGTCGACATCTTTTTTCGACCCTTATGGTCCAGTCGTGTCACACTTAAAGTACATGTTCCCCCTTTATCAAAAACCGCGCTACGTCGGTGCATTTACGAACGGTTTATGTGCATGAGAGATTATTTGTCCGTCACGTGCTCACTGAACTGTGTACACCCGGCCAGTCTTCCCTCCTCTTCGTACCCCGTTTCGTTTCGTTTCTATACTCTATTTGAAAATTGAGTTCACATATGCACTTATTACTACCAATGGCTACTGTTCTAACAATGCACTGAGTTGAGATTCAATGTAGTTACTGTTTTAGTATCTCAGTACCGCGAATCGAGGCGGAATCGTTCTGATTGTTTAAATTTTTCATACCTTCTGGAATTTGTCGCGGTGACTCACCATTTGTAATTGTTAACCTCACGCACATTAAACAGTGCGATTTTATCATTTCAAAGGTCAATTTGGCTCAAATTTTGATGCAATCCAGGAAAATGTTATGCCACGTATTCGACCTTGTTGAAACTGAAAATTCCACTGTTGACCACGACCAATGCAGAAACCAATCACAAAATGACCAAACGGCATCTAAATTGATAACATAAAACCGGCCTTCTGTCGATAGCTGATATCCACGGCTCTCAATCTCAGTCTGAATCTCATTTAACCATTCTTAACTTCTTTCATTTTTGAATTGGGTATTCACTGTAATCTCTAGTATTCCTTATTTTTGGTTTATGGCGTCTTGTTTATGGTATATACATCAGTTTTGACATACAGCAGCGGTCATTTTTCAAAAGCCAAAAAGTGGAATTCCAGTATTATGGTGCACCCATAGACACATGGTTCCTCTCTCCCTTCAAGACATGCGCACGCGCGTCTATTAATTACAACATAGACAACGATCAGATAACCGTTTCTATGCCCCAGAATTACTGGGTCTACTGTGTATTGTTGATGAAGGTCTTTTTATTTTTTCGGTTCATTTCTCACGTAGTTCGGTTTCAGTTCCTTCACGTGTCGCGCGTCGACCAATAATAATTGAAAATACTGACATGCTACCTGCAAACACTTTTTTCNAGTTGAACGAAGACGCCGGGATCGTATCAACACTTGGATTAGTGAATTGCACAAATTGCTGCCTCCGGACGAACAAGCTAAATCACACTATCAGAGCAAAGGTGTGGTGCTCAAACGAGTTTGTGAATACTTCCAAAATATGGATAGCATGCTAAAAGCAGCCAACGTAGCTGCGGAACAGGTGAGAAAGTAAACCTTTTGATCCATTCATATCTCGCTTTCCGCTATCTGTTTTCAAGTAAATGTAAATAAAGTGTTCTCCGAGTTATCCGAATCCTTCGCAAAACCCTCAGAGTACAAGTTTCAATTTAGTGGTACCGCTCACATACCTGCTTCTGGATTTGGAATTGTAATATAGTACACAGAACACATATATATATGTATATAATCTGTAGTATATGGATGACTGGACCAAATTTCACTGGAGCACACGACCGGTTCTTGCTGCTCGTCAGGTATGCGTGTTCGGTAATCTCCGTTCTTGTCATTCTTATACTTGAGCTTTCCAT
>UZAN01045206.1:8830-30991 GCA_900618425.1 Echinostoma caproni
TAGGATTTCGATGACAAAGGGGCTCATATTTGGGGTTTTCGCCACATTCCGACACAAAGAACGGGAAGTAGAAGGTTCTCCACACACACACACACACACACACACACACACACACACGCGGGGACGGGGGGGCGGTGCGAGTGAGGAGTGGGGTGGGGATGGGGATGGAGTAAACGATCATTCTGAGTTGACCAAAAATGTTCGCTAGCTGATCGCCTATAATCCATCCCGGTCGGATACTCACCCGCATCAATACTGATTCCTCGCAGAACGTGTCACGACAAACAAAGTGAACCAGAGGCGTGGGGAAAAGTCACAGTGGTAGTGAGGATACTTGAAGTCGCGATCACTATCGAGCGGTCTGAAACCTGAAGTAAAATCTTAGACGAAATCCAGGGTGGGAGCGTTTTGATGGTCCACTCACAAGAACCACACAAGCGGCATCTCAACTGATCCTTCGTCGTGTGTGTTTGCGCGTATTCGTTTCCTGTGCCTGGTCAGTTGCACAATAAAATCACGTCGTCAGGTGTGGCTGTATTCTTGTATGTGGGGTGTCTGTCTGTCCGTATATCTATCTGTCTGTCTGTCTGTGCCTGATCATGACTCATCCAACTCGGTAGACAGGTGAGCAACCTCGGCAGAGTTGCACACTTCACATGGACGAGTGAGTGATGAGTGACGAATAAAAGCAGCCTGAAACGATCAGTCACGATCAGTCCGAGATAAAACTAAGTGTTGTGTGTACCGCGTCGTATGCACCTTGTGTACATTCGTTCGAGAGAGGAGATAGACAGGATATCGTCACACGCATCTCTCTCTCCCTGTGCGTGTATGTGCTTGCGACAGAGCGCTTGCAACTTTTATTGACACAGATGTCAATGTTGACTGTCCGCGTATGGAGGCAATCGTTTCCGGTGCGGAATTTTAACGGGCACTGGAGGTGCCAGACTGGTACCCAGTTTCTGCTCTGGGCGATCGCTCTACTCTATTGCTGAGCCTAGCTAAGGAAAGATGGAAACAAACACACACACAAAGAGGGAAAATTAGTTTTGAATCAGTATACCACAGATAAACACCATTTGACAGACCAGATTTCAGGGTTCTGGAGATATGGTATGACAACCATAGTTGAGAACCGAAGACAATGGTTGGCTAGAACATGATGGATTAGAATTCATTTCAAACGAGAACAACGTGTGAGTGATGAACGCTATGGACATTTGAGGAGTATTTAAGGTAAATTTTACCACTAATGATATTATGATTAATGCTACTTTTTCAACACTCGGAAACGAGTAAGGCGCCAACGTTGTACACACTACTGGAGACAGTTATAACCAAAGTTGGGGGAATGTTTGCTCCTATCATGTTAGTGTTCTGGGATGTTGTAATGCTCGTTTGACAAACCAGAGTGAAAGAGAGATCTCAACCCGAGTCACTGATAGAGTAGCCTCATCTACAAGGCCTGGTGACAATGTTCTAAGTTCGCGATTCATCGAGAACTGATTATCTGACCAAGTGGCCCAAAACACTACATTGCAGAACAGAACCGGTGCTCTGATCCTCAACAGTCCGGTAGACAGTACGTGTGCTTCATCATGAATGGTTTAAAGCTATGGTTTTCTCACTTTCCCAGACGAGATACAGAGACAGGTAGCTTTGGCAACCCGAGAACAACTTTGGGGATTGGCTTTTGTCCGACCGCTTTAGTTTAACTACCCCAAACAGTAGAATGCAATGAGTAAGAGTTCACCAACAAAGAAACTCGTGCAAGGCATTAGAACATATTACTTTAAGATATCGGGACGACAAAATTTGTTTGGCCAAAACTGTCTTACCCGATCGTACTGGGGTGTTTGAGGACAGTGATAACGAAAAACATTTTTAATGAAGTGCATTGGGTTCAGTAATACTAACGAGTGGGTGTTATATAAGATAGTGTTCAGATTTCGGTAAACGGCTTGTGGTCATTTTGAGTGATTCGAATCGAAGCGTCTGGCGTCGGCAGTTGCATCTCCATTGAACTATGGCGGCACAAAATGCGTTGGTCCCTTGAAAGAAAGACACGTTTGAACAGAAGCATCGCTATCCCAAAGTGGTATGCAACAACAGTAAACTGTAATTAACTCAAGGTAAACGAGGAAAGGGTAGAACTTCAAAGAAATGTGTGCTTCACTCAGAGGGAAACGAAACACCGTAACAATTCTGAGAAAACGTATTCGCGATGAATCTGCCAATTGCCTTTCTGCTACGAGAGTGAGAAAGTCATCAAGGCAAACCACCAAGCGACTCCCATAGTTTTATATCTTTGCGCACACACTCAGAGTAATGGGTGTATATTTGGAAACAGGATACTATTTTCAATTCCCAATTTCTCTGCTTATTCAGCAACACGAGCTAGAATGAAGGTAATTCCTACACTTCTTCAACCAAAGTCATCTGACAATTTCTAGCTTTAAAATTAGACTAAAAACATTTCAGAAAACAGGAACAAATGCCCGGTCAGCTCCCCTTCAATTCAGTTTTGATTTGTTTATCACGAAAAGGATATGAGAATTGAAGTGAAGCGAATTGTGCTTGTGTGTGTTTGTGTGTGTGGGAAGGGTGAGAGGTGCACAATACTCCGTACTACGATATGATCGTCACTCATTAGTTCAAAATTCTGTCCAAAATCGAGCCAGTTGCCATCAATCTTCGGCATACCCAAGGTCCAGCTGCGAACTCCTGTCGCGCAATGTCATCACTCCGGCACATCTCCGGTCCACATGCATGAACGAACTGGTCCGTTCTCACCGATTTGTGGTCCCCGGTGCGGAGAGAGGACGAATAGATTGGTCAAACAAACCGTTCTCTGTGCCCCTGTACTGATTGCTCCATACAGTTCAATCAGATCTGTCCCGTATGTAGGGGTTTAGTTGCTACCACTAGTGTATCACCATATGCTTTCAGTTCACTTCAATTTTGGACGAAAATGCATAAACTCAATGAACTCGTCCTTCATACAAACCAATTGGATACCGAGGCGATGCATGGAAAAGTCTGAAATAACACGTTTGGTAGCGTTGGGTAGCGTTGTAAAACACTGGAAACTGTATTGTCTAGGCCCATACTAGGAAGATAATATTGAATTAGGAAGGTGAAAAGGGATGAGGTTAATTTCAATCTTTTATTCCTTTTTTATTCAATAAGTGTTGCATAATTTGCTTTGAACAATGTTGCAACACCAACAGGGGACTGACAAAGAAGGGGAAAATGTTAGGCGGTTCATGTCGGATCGAAATCCAAAATCTCTCTCGGGGTCGATCTGTTGTCTGTCTTAGCCAGTTGACCACCACTGCCCCAGTATCCACAGTGTGTATCATTATAGTATGCAGTGAAAAGCACACACAATATCACACACGGTGTAATATACTCTAAAGTACCCTAAGTGAGACCACCTTATATACCCCGAGCTTTTCAGGTAACACGGATGGTGCAGAACACATCGCTTTAAGATAACCAAATTTGAAGGTACATACATCATTTATTTTGATGACGCAACCTTTAGCTAAGTAAGATTTGGCCACATCGGTAACAGCATAAGTCCCATCTGGCAACCTTGGGATCAGCGTCCTTGCTGCTTAGAAAGGCTCATTGACTGATTCGTATGACACAGCGTCACGAACAGAGGCGCTCATGATGCACTACTCATTTCCAGAACAAATTGAGTAGACTTGCATTCTTTATCTCCTCGAATCTAATCTTTCATAATCGTTCGACCAACTGTTTTGCCTTAAGACAAGAAATCTGACTGACTGACTAATACCCCGCAATATCGCTTTGTTCTTTTGCTACTGTGACAATTAGAGTGATACGATCAGTACCGCCAGACACGTACAGTGTCAAAGACAATTCCAGGAATATCTCCGTCAAACAATCGCTGGTTTCCTGGTACTGAATTCTTTCTTCAACCATGTGACCTAGCTTGCAAAAGGGTTGTAGTTTTTCCAATGAAAGGAAAACTTTCATTCAGGAAAATGAACTTGGAGAAAGAAATGCTAAATGTATGCAGATACATGAATTTCACACAAAATCACTACGTAATCCGACTCAGGAGTTGTTGCTGTCATACAGTTCACGATATAAACAATACTCTCCCACTACAAATGGATAACCAATGACGGGGCGCAGCATTAAAAACCCGCATCCAATTAATGATTCCGGCTTCGAGTCCTGGGACCCGTTTGCCTCACTCACTTCACTTTCAGGTTATTTTTTTCCGATGAACATTGCAAATAAAACCCTCGTATTTTGTGACCAACATCAATGACATCCAGAAATACTAATATGGTACAACTGCGTGCTCACTAGTTGTCCGGTCAATCTTTTCATACAAAAAAGGAATCAGCTTCGGTGAGCCGAATTTCACGGTCGTGTGGATCGAACCGTTCATGCGACAAATCATTCGTGCATTCATGTTATGGTATACTGATTCAGTCTACCCGTATTGTGCAGTCGTATGCGTGCACTTTTTCTCTTGTGCCAGCCGACTCAGCGCTGTTTCTCGTGTCAGATAAACACTTGTGCCAAAATTTTTGGATGAACGGATAGATGAATTCATAATTTTTATTTAATGCTTCTCCGCTCCACCCCCTCCCCCGACTTCATCTCCCTCACCCCCATGGTCGATTGCTCTGCGTGTGCGTATGCCTAACTCTTCCGTGCTGCACCCGACGTCACTGGTGCCCTGAACTATGCCCGTGCACGTCTACCTGGGACCGTTGCGGTAAAGAAACCGGGAAAATTTGGTGGAACGGAAGTCTCAAGCAAGTTGACCGTGACCAAAACGTACCGGTTGCACCAAGGCACCGTGTTTCGGTGTGTGGTCGAGCACCCAGCGATGGAAAAACCAGTGATTAGTGAACATCGACTACAAGTTCTATGTGAGTTCTCAATTTGTCGTTCTGTGGATCTGTCGGATGAGGTATTGCTAACTGAATAGCTCTCTGAACAAGTTTTGGTGTGCACCAAAATAGTACTCCCGTCCCCGATTGGGCACACTGCCACAGAAACTAATCGCTGCACTGAGATTTTCCGTACTGCTTTGCTCAGTAATGGTCTTGCTAAGATCACTCTGGTCCAAATGCCTTCTTGTCTTTGAAACAAGCCGATCTCATCACTTCAGCCGCATCAGCGAATTTTTATCCACCAATAGAAATTCAGCCCGGGACACGGCAATGATGATAACGTGACTACTTTGTTTGTTTTTAATTCAGTTCACCAGTGAACGAATAGACAATTCGAAGTTGTATGGGAAATGGTTTTTGGACGCGTGTGTAAATATTTCTGAGTACAGAGTAGTGGTTGATCTTCCTTTTTTCCACTAACAGTCACAAAAAATAACCGAGGGCTATTTTTTAAATTTTTAGTGAAAACCATATGCTGATAATTTTCTATTGTCCATCAATGCAGAGTACAGATACTCTCAAAGTTAGCTTGTTCAGGGGAAAACGATTGTACTAGTACTGAACTGCATCCTGAATGCGATAGCATTGTATGATGACTAACGAAGAACATTGGAAAGTTATTTCGTCCTCACTGGAACTCATCGATGGCGCTCCCACTCCTCGTTTGTTCCTGTAAAGAGTGGAAATATGAACCTTTGAGCTGGAAAAAGAAATCCTTAAACCAGAGCTACAAGGTTAATGGCCAACGTTCAAAGCTACACGATTTAATTGACACTGCTTTTTGAGTCCCTTTTCGTATATTGCACAATTCCATCACATCCAAAGTGCGATGTGATAGAGGAATTGAACGAACAAAATCCCAAACTGAAGTGGGACCAGCACCAGAACAATATTTAGCGAACAATAGTGGTTGCGAATTCGCACGAATCACACACGATGATGATCAATTGAGCCATATGACTCAGGGCCTCCTGGACAAACATCCACTTAATTGTAGTTCTTAACCATATCCAGATAGAACAATACACATGTGAAGAACTGACTGAGAACTGAGTCACGCGCGCATAAACGAAAACTCGTGTTTGCTTACTGATGTTATCATTATATACCAAACTCAAAATGTGAATCCGGCTAGGAATAACTCACAAACACTCGCGGCTCAGTAATTCAGCAACTGGTAAATTCAGCGGCAATCGTCCGCAGACGACAGAGCACTACCAAATCCTCCATTCCAAAAATAAAAATTTGTCTGTGATTTGCAATACCAAGGCCATTGTTACTAATCCACTCAGGCGTCAGGTCCCGAGTTCGTCACCAACCTACGTAACACCAACCACAAACAAACAGTTTGATTCACCGCTCTGAATTCCGAATTTCAAATTTTCGTTTTCTATGACATTACAGCAGGTATATTGTTCCCAATAATTTCCGCTTGTCTTTCAAGTATCACAGTAAAGTGTGCAATTTATAAGTCCTTTGATCAACGAGTCAATCAATTGAACGGAAAATATCCCATTTAAAACACAGTCTAAATTGTGTAGGGTGTCAAACTGTACGTGAAAATGATAGTATTAAAAACATTATATGTGAACAACCACACTTACCTTCTCCCCCGGTAGTATTCCATTATGCAATGTTTTGCCCATTTTTCAAAAAGATATTTTAAGGCAGTTGTTCCGGTTTAAACTGCGAGCGGAAACCCCTGTATATGTTCTGCTTCCCATGCTATCTAGTAGACTGTTGCCTGAAAACGAAGCTCCTGGTAGAGTTAATTCAATAAATGCTCGCCAGTCCTGAATGACGTGTATGCTCCGAGACCGTGCATAATTTGTACTGGTGAACACGGTCCGGCCATGAGTTAAAACTGTACCCGACTAGAATGGATTTTTTCTCTTGGTAATGTCATACTGTCATGGGGTGGGGTGGGGTGGTCGATGCGTAGTCAGACATCCCCTTAAAAACAAATCAAATGGAACAGGGCAACACGGTACACAATTGCAAATGCAGTATCAGCGTTACGTGAGTAGCCAATTGTTCCCGATCGACAGGCAGTTCTACCAGACCGGAGGGTTGGATATGTGTCCGCGCATCAACGCGGTAAACATTTTGGTATCGATCTAGTTAGTTTACATATAGTTTGCCCAAATGGAATTCACTGAGCTTTTCGATCGGGCATCTGGGACTAAGCTGATCATCCTCCAATGCGCGTCCCGATAGGTTTACCACTGATTCGAAAAACCGGACGGATATCGGTAGGGCTGAATCAACGCCCTTTCCAGTGAGGTGGTCTACAAATACATCAATTGTTTTAATAACTGATATGCTGAACTTTTCTTTCTCTTTTAATTATTGGTTTTTTATTAGTAACTAATTCCTGGTCTTTCTATCTCGCAGTGACCAGTAACAGTGAAAAAATGCCGATTTTTTTTCAATTTGCCATGCACTTACTATATAGTGCGCGGAAATTTCAAAGTGGATTTCTGAAATTTTCTGTCTGTCGCTAAAATAAGACAGTTTGGTGTAGTTCTTTTTCTGTCATTCAAACCCAGTCCAGATCGGCAGATGTCAACCGACGACCACGACGAAGACGAGGTTGATGTTGGCAGTGATGGGGTGCGCGGGGTTTGTGTGTTTTTGCTTGATCATATTCATCACAAATACGACACGATTAAAACGCTAACGATTGGGCAATCTGTAGTTCGAGAAGTGGACATGTGAAATGTCGTGGGTAGAAAGTAAAAACTTTTAGTAGTGTTCAGCATCACACAGAAAAGTTCAATCCTGGGTGTCGATTGCTTTCTAATCGATTCGCATTTTCTTCTCCCGCCAGATAATCGGATTGACGGGTAGTCAGAGAAACTCAATACGGTTTCGTCGAATGAGTAAACGACATAGGCACGTGGGTAGCATGAGAAATTCTTCTAATTGCATGAAATGCAGTTTACCTGGCTTTTTCCAGTAAAAAGACTTTACACATCACTCTTGTTTTTCAATGTTGGTGAATTGCTTTTTCTTCGTGTATAACAATATACTTGCATTACAGCGAGGAAGGGGTATCACTGTGAGCATTCTGTTTTACACCTTTCCAAGTTATTCTCCTTAGGAAACTATTTGGATGATTCCGCAGTATTTGCTTCGACTGATTATCCTTTAAACTTCATCTTTAAGTACAATGATTCTTTTTTCCATTCAACCAAACGTTTCAGAACAACTATCTCAAGTTATATTCTTGATCAGAGCTGACTGAGAGCATACGAAGTCCATTTTGGTTTCTCTGGGCACAAACGAAGTGACCGTTTGTGAATAAAGACTACAGCTGAACAAATGTGAATCGATAGTTCTGCTCAGCCCCAATGTGAGTTGACTGACTCACAGCTGCAATACGCATATCTTCAATGTGAGCAGGGTTTTAGTCTCGACGAGCTCTGATGGGGGCAAAACTCGAGGTTATGGTGCTTTCCAGATGTATGAACAAGCCAAAGACTGCAAGAGGAAAGGAAGCCGGGTAAATGTGCAGTCATCAACAACAGTGATGAGTCCAAGTCACGAACAAGTATTTTTCAGTTAAATGCGAAAAAAAACTGACTCCACAATAATTCCTCGAATCTGAACTTAATAATCGTGGAGTCCAGATCTTTTTCGAATAAAAATAAAAATAAAAATTAGCATTTTTAAGGTGAAAAGAGGAACAATAGTTGTATCAACTTTTTTCCGGTAATGAACAAGAAAATATGTGTAAGGAGTTACATTTATCAAGAACTTAAATCTGCACCATAAACATTAGTTTTCATTGTCACTTTGCAATAGCACGTTCCAACGGTACAGGTAGATAGATGAAAGAGAAATAAGTCTTTAAGAATTTAACTTAGGAGAAACACTTTCTGTGCATTTTCCGGGGTGCGCAAAAAAAACTAACCACTACAATTTTTTTGGCTTATAGCCCTGTAGCATTTTAATCGACAATATTTACATTTTACAAATCGATAGGAAATTATTGAATTGGGGTTATTTAAAACTTTGTTCTATGCATAGCAAAAGAAACATGATTTGAAAGGCTCGAAAGCGTTATACATCACATGATGCTTTGACCAGAACCCGTAGTGCTTTAGTCACGACCCTCGTCGTCCTTTGGTCTCGACTCACAAACTTTAATCATACCTCCGTAGGCGAGTCAGATCAAAAAGTATCGGAATATACTCCGAGGTCAACGAATATTGAAACATTTTATTTTCTACAGATGTTGATGTTGCAAAGCTTGGGTGATAAATGAGTAGATGTGGCGATCGTATACTGCACAGCTGACCGTCATAACGGTATCAAATGCGGTAACATATATTGATTAGAGAGGGTGTGCGTATCGTCAAACCACTTGGCACATCTTACATGGCTTCAGCGTTTGAAAGAAACCATTATTTATTGTAACGAATTATAAGCGAATGACCGAATTCAAAACGCTTACCTGTTGGCATTTACTGAAGGCTTCTTGCAGCGGGTTAAAGAGGGACTTTATGGTGGAAGAAATTCGAATTTGATGGTTGGCAAGCAACTGCGCATCTAAAACCCTCCGATGAACGGGTGTATTGCCGAAGATAAAAACCACTGGAACCCTCGGTTGCTCAGTAGCGATTAACGTTGAGCAGCATGATAGAAACCCAGTGAAAACATGCCAAATGATCTTT
The DNA here is from genome assembly GCA_900618425.1 of Echinostoma caproni. NCBI lineage: Eukaryota > Metazoa > Platyhelminthes > Trematoda > Plagiorchiida > Echinostomatidae > Echinostoma > Echinostoma caproni. The sequence continues at coordinate 18,456 of UZAN01045206.1, forward strand.
ATGTATTTGTATTTGTATTTCAAGATAACGGTAACAGATGAACGTGTTATTATGCTCAAGTTGAGCTTTTTGCTGGGTGAGAGGATTCGAATGACTTTACAGCCCAACCTGGAGCGTCCGTAGCTGCGACAAAACCATATGTTATGTTGTTTCGTCAATATGCCGCCTCCGCATTGCGTTACTCGATCGCTGTGATATATTCCACTTTTTCTACATTGACATTCCCCGAGTTCTGTTCCCCTGGCTGAATGGTCAGCTTCTAAACCGAATAGTGGTGTCTATCCAGCAATTGATCAATCAAAGTCCTGCTGATCGATGTGCCTGTGAAGTGCTTCTCAATAGTTTCTCCTAACGACCTCAATGCGGTTGTAGTGTTCTCATCGACAATACCACAAAAAAATTGAGTTCATTTTAAGAGGAGATACGGCACTGAAGAATTCCCTTTCATTTTATCACTTTTGATTCGTGTCAGGGCTTGTGAATGTAAAACAATATGCCGTTTGTGTTACGTTTGAGGTTTCCACTTACGGAAACACTGAAGACATACGAGATGAGTCAAATAGTTTCACTATACGGGCACATTGTCTAAACCTGCTCTAATCAGCATTTGGTGCAGCGTATGTTCTCCACAATTCATTTATTAACCAAGCTTTGCAACATAAACATTCGTAGAAAACAGAAAGTTTCAACATTCGTTGACCTCAGAATATTCCGATACTTTTTGATCTCACTCGCTTACAGTGGCAATGTCTAAAGTTTGTGCGTCGAGGCCCATGGATTACGGGTCGAGACTAAAGCATTGCAGTTCTAGCCAAAGATAAACAGGTCGAGGCCAAAGTATTGCGGATTTTGGTCAAGGCTTGATGGAAAAGGTTTGGGTAAATCACATTGGGTTTCACCGGTGAAATAAAGCGGCCAAATCAGCTGCCTGGTAGTCAAACGAGCTGTGTGCTCATATTCAATCAACGTGGTCTCGCGTTCGGTCCCCCAATGGATCGACGGATTTCTGTCGCTGATCTGTCCCAACCAAGAAGTGAAGTTGATAACAAGATAATCACATTGGGCTGGGTTTGATGGAGAAGATCTTCTAATCTCTGCTACCCGAGACAAATTAGTTTTTGTCTTATATAGTCAATTATACAGAATGTCTATACCGGAAGCCGTATTCGAATGAGCTTTTGACGACTGTTTTATGTGAGAAGTAGTATTTTTGTTTGAACGAGAAAGATTTCATGGAATAATTGAACTGTACTCGTTGCAGTGTGAATTTTGATGACCTGAATTCAAGTTTGAAATGACTTCCGAAACTAAAATTTTAGGACAGATTGCTACTAGGTCTGGTTATAGGAAGTGTCCAAGACCCAAGACCATAAACAGTATCTACTGTCTGTAAAATTTGAACTGGCCAACGCAAAGGATACAACTGAAATAATAGATATTTGCCCCCATTGGTCAGTTCATTACTGTCGGTGCGGCGGGCTGCATTCGAACAATGAGACGAAATAAGGATTAATGGAGAAATTTAAGTTACCGATGGAAGTGATCGAGCATAACCACATCGTCTGTTACTTTGGTGATTTGTTCTACAAGTGAATTTTCAATTTTCCAAATTTTGTACCAAATGGAACGTTTTTCTCAGCTCAAACCGTAAAACAAATCAACACCTTTGTTTTTGGATCACGTGTTCCATCACAGCTGTGCTACTAAGCTACGGTGGCCTTCATGTCTCCTGGCATACATTTAGTGGGACGTTCAACCACCTTATCCCCCAATAAGTAAAAGGCAAAAAAAATTCGTTTAACATGTTCTGGATACATCCCATTTGGCATCACAAGAAAAGTATTTGCGGAATGAACTTATCACTGTGGGTCTCGCTCTTTGGATGTCTACCAACCCTCTATGCACTCGATTCGAATATTCTTGGTATTAAACCCTTGTGCAATGACCGAAAAAAAGCATGGGACAGCTGCTTTCTCTGTCACCGATAAGTATAATTTTGTGCGTATCACGCGGGATTCGAACCTCTAACCTAAGGGAGAAAAGCAAAAACCTTAAAATACGAGCTGGTGTTGACCATTAACCGTTCAGCTCGTANGAATTCCATCCTAACGGTCCGTGTTTCGAGTTCCTGTATGGAGAAAATAAGGCTTACGCACTGTTGATGACGCTCATAAGACCCGTCGATTGTTGTTTGTTGGTCATTGGGCAAGGATTCACAGCCAAACTTTAGAAACATCTTTTAAGCAGTAGAAAGATTTGTGAGGAACGACAACGAGCACTCACTGGACAGCTGTTTCATCCTATTTGTGATTCTCTGTGTGTATCGCTGTGTATCGCTGTCAGGACTCGAACCGCAAACACGGCCGACGGTCATCACCTTAGGAAAATGGTTCTGGATACTTGGGAGTAGGAAATTCGGAATAATCCGTTCGATTGCTCTAGAGGTACCAGGCAATTTGATGGCCTTGGGTGTGTTTTACTCCTCGGGAGATCCTTGATTCCCCGCTAGTTGAACACGTTTATATGCGATGAGACCACAAACAGTGGCTGATGTCTGGGAAAACTTGAATGGATTATTCCAAATCTCCTTCTCTTAAAATACTTTTTTTACTTTATTTTTAAACTACAACATTTACTATCTCAAGTAATCTGCATAAGATAATCAGATTTGTTGCACATTTGAGAACTGTCGTGCTGTTCATTGTTGCATATATTTCAGTTCCATTTTTTTCCAGAATTCAAATAAACCAACCAATTCCGGGATACGCAAAGCGTTCGTTTCACCAAGACCACTAAACTGGATGCTGATTAGTGAATCTTGCATATAGTGCGAGCCGGAGCGAATGAAGGACCGCAAGCATGTAGCAGTAGATACGTACATTAACCAGTACGGGCGCGGTTCGATACAAGTGTGCGTATTCCACCTGGTTCTTTGCTCCGTAATTGGAACCACTACCCCGAGGGGCCCCACTTCCTGGTACCCTGAATTACGCAACAGCATGTCAATTTGCGGAAAGTGACGGGGGTCGCTTCATGCCCGGACACACATGCACACAGATCAACGGCCCGGTAGATCAGGATCACAGACGATAAGCAAAATAAGAAGGGTAAATTAAAGAACTCCGAGATTGAGTGCTTCAGTGAGTGAGTGAGTGAGTGAGTGAGTGACAACTGGTGGGGAGTACTGATCTGTGTGAGTGTTTTCGATGCGCTGCCTCCGCCCCCCGTCCCGACTCAGCTGTTCAGTCCGGTATAGGTGGAATACCGCTCATTAGTGTCAATTTGTGGTCTCGTGGAGCATTGATGTCTACAGCCGCCCTGTATCGGCCACGTTACACTATAATATCTAGTTTGCCTCGCTCTTATTGTGTGAGTATTAGATGAATAACCAGGGACCGCTTTTTTCCAATCCCGTGTCCCTCGGGTTTGAAACGGATTCGGAAAAATTCATCTCGGAATCACATATTTCATCAACAAAGAAAAAACCACGATGTGTATATAGGACAAAACGAGTCCTGAAGTTTGAGATATTTCTAACCAGATGCCAGTTCAACGTTGAGCAAGTCACGAAACTGACAAACTGTTCAATAATTTGTGGTCAACGAAAGGGAGGGCTTGAATTCTTTCCGTGAAGGCACATGCTTCATCGTTAATGAAGGCAACTGACGGATACACACATTGTTGACAATGTCCCACCAGATTACACCTGGTGCACATTGCTTGGACTCCCACACCTAACTCCTTCATTCTGCACACACACACACATACACACACACACACTGACTGTTAGGTATCTTAGAAAGTTGCTAGACTTAGATTGGACCCTGCACACTTCTAGTACCAAGCACAAGGAAACCGAATGTTTCTCACGAACAGTTTTCATGGATAGAGGAGACTCTAATTCGCGTGCCCCAGTTGACATCAGTGCAATAGGCACCATAGTCTTTCTCCTCCGCGAGTGCAATCCATCATTAATAAAAACAGAAGAACCGCTAACTATGGTTTGTCAGGAATGATCCACAAAGTTAATCATAGCAATGCATCATTGTGTTCTATATTACTTTTTTCATGACATTTGTAACCCCATGCAAGCGTGTTCTATAACAGACGTGCCCATAATAATTCCCACTTGATTTTTCACTCCCAAGTTTGCCAGTTTTGCTTGCAAGTCATATGTTAACCGGTCAGTCGCGTCGCGATTGTGTATTGAATGCACGATACTTCGTGTAGCCTCTACTGTACGGGATGTGAGATGAACATCCGTTCTGTATTGTTTTCGTTCTGATACTTTTCTGATGACAATGAACGGCCGAGAAAGGGGAATGATTGTGGCCCCGGTCAGTCGCTTTCTGAGGGACACAGAATGGGAAAATATTTCGGTGACGGTGATGATATTTTTGCACTTCAAAAACTCTGGATTGATCTCCCCCGCCAGACCACCGTGAGCCTAAAAATTACATTACATTAGAATGGGTCGCGAAAAATAAAGGACATGAAAAGTGTACATGTTGTCTACGCTTCCACGAAATATGACAAAAAACTTGTTTTGATCAATCATTCAAACGATTTGCCTTAGCAGACTAACTGAATCCCGATCAATGTGTGGAGCTCTGTGACAGTAAATACTCCCGTGTAGTGATTGGTGACAAATTTCAAGACACACTGAGCACGGCAAACTGGCGCTCATGTTTTGTGCCCCAGCATCACCTTATCATCCACATCCTGAACTCCCAACTATTTGTACTATTAGTCTAATGTAAAAGCACAACCAAAAACTGAACAAAGGAAACTTCTTAGATATAAATCGAGATATAAATAATCTCGAATAACTTTCAGAATAGCCCATTTAATTTCTCCCATTCGTGTCTACAGAGCAGAAAAGAGATGATGACGGTCGAAAAATGCATCATTGTCGCCGGTGATGATCGTAAATTGTTTTAACAGTCTAATTCTTGCATAAAAGTCACAAGAGAATTACATTTGCAGCGTCAATTGTGATCTCGCGTTATCCTCTTTCTTTTCGTCCCCGCACTGGCTATTTAACCCAGATCCCACCATGGTACAACTGATTAGTCACCCGACTGAGCCCCTGGTTGGTCAGACCGTGTTGCTCTCGTGTCAGACATCCGGTGGGAATCCACAGACCGGTTTTACCTACTCCTGGTTCGCGGCTGACCGATTTCAACTGGCTGGTGTCCTGTCCGTGGCGGACACAAACCGGACAGAGGATGGGTCTCAGGCAAATTCAGCAATGAATCCAATCGATCAGTCGGGCAGTGGTGACAAGCATTTGACAAAACAGAAAAATGGAGCCCCATCACTGAAAAGTATGCTTCGTCTCACTTCCCATCAAGAGCCGCATTTGAATCTGACAAATGTCAAACTGACTCAGCGGGGCTGGTATGCTTGTCAAGTGGCCAGTGCTGGTGGAGCGTCACATTCGACGTACTTTCTGGATCTTTTCTGTGAGTTCTCAGCAACGCCACCCGCCACAGCACAAATATGTACATGATTGCGGGGCGCGCCGAACCTCCTCCAGGCACAAAATGGTTGTTCATTTCGATAAGGGATTTTATGCCATGTTGTCTAATTTGAACCGCGCTAGAGTCCAGTCGGGAAAAGGTGATCTCGATGACCAACAGAACTGAAGAGAAAAAATGTGGCCACCCATTTATAAAATTCATAAATGACAAATTGTACTCTGGGGGGGAGAGAGATTGAAATCATGTGACTCTAAAATGATAGTGCTTGCAACTAAACGATTCCTCAATCACTGTTAAATCGGTCAAAGCCCGTATTTTTAAGAATAGAGCCCTATAATGAAGTGGGAATTTCGATTTGAGAAAATTATCAAAATAGAATTCCAACGAGAATCAGAAGAACAAAATACATTGCTTTTGGCCGTACCCAAAAACATTTATTTTCAGGGCTATTCAAGCCATGAACAAGGAGGTTATTGCCAATCTTTTTAATAAATTAATGAATTCAGAAATGTTTACGTGGATGTCACATAAACGGTTTCTCTGAAAGTAATAATTCTAGAATAACTTTCATCAACGTACTTTAATTGTGACAGAAAATGTTTGGACTACAAACGCTCGCAAAACCGAACAGGTCCAGAACCCCTACATACACACACACAAACACACAAAATGGACAGATGTTTGCACGTCTGTAGACCAGTATGTTGTTGTTTTTTATTGAAAGATGCGTGTGATCGGTATCTCTGTTTGCGTTTTTCGCACCGTTGAAACCACTTCAAGGTCAGATATGTGTGGGGGGTAGGGGACATGAAATTCTCTTCGTCTTGACAGGATAAGCCGTGGTCCTTAATACACCTCACATGTCCATCGGCGGCCCCGGTGCACATGCTGGAAACCAGGCATAATGATTGCTGGCAGAGCTTCCCTTGTCTAATCTATACTCTAACGTGTAGAAAGCTATGAGAGTTGGTGGATAGATACAGAAACTGAGGGAGGGATTGTAAGAGCAGAAGCGAGAAAGAACATGGAACCGCATTTCAACCTGTTCTGTGTTTCACAGCTGTCCATCATTCTTCATCGACCTGTCCCCGGATGCGGATTTCTACATCTCGTCTCCACTTTGCTCCTTCCACATGCCGTTTGATCGTGTTTTGTTATGAATGGGAAAACACTGCAGCTTTATACAAGCATGGAACGCTTACAATTTCCCGGAGGTTAATTTCAGTTAATTTGAAAAAGTTATATGTTCGCCTACCCAATTGAAGTCTGTTTGACAAGATAAAGTTAAATTCAGACATGGCTGAATGATGGTGAATGAGCGATTGCAATTTTTCACTGAGAATCAATTAGTTTCACCTTGGATTTATTTCTTTTGAGTTTATCTCAGATTGATGAAATTTGACCTCTTGTCAAAAAAAGCTTTTCGATCAAACTGATCAAAATATTTTATCATTTATGTTGTAAAACCTTATGAAAATGTAGTTTTCCGAGATTTATGTGAATGTTTTAACTTCTGGTAGCGGTAACGTCCGCGTGTATCTGAATGTTTATGCTGGTCCCGAGGTTATCATCCGGGAAAACTCAAACGACTCACATGACAAAATTCCTTTGCCAGGGGTCGGTATGTCAAGCTGTTTAGGTGGTAGACTAATATTCCTTGACAATTTTCTCCTTCCATTGAGAAACCGATGCTTTTTAGAATTTTCTTAAGATCGAAATCGATGGGGTTGTCCATAGAGCATAGCCTCACATCATTTCAGTCACAGTGACTAAGTGCACCTTAAACTTTCTCGGCGTGGAAGCAGTTTGACTCTTATCGATTTCATTCATTCGGTGTCCATTTGGACAAATGAGAAACGGTACAAGTTCGTGTTGGGTGATAGAGCAATCACTCCGTGTTATTGCAGTTGCGAGTGTGGTCCGGGCAAAGCGGAGCCGACACCAGTGCGCAACTATTTGGTGCTCTGGCTCGTGTTGTTGGCTCGTGTGACTCCTAATATCGATGTGAAGTTGCGTGGCGTCGGACATGAAACTGCGGAGGACATGGGAATATGAGGAAACCCTGTTAGGCAGACCCTCCATAGATTGGGGTGTACGACAAACCAGCAGGGTTAAGGAAACAAAATCTAATGGACCCGAAAGTCCAACGAGATGAAATTACTGGCGCGGTTGACAAGCGTTACATAGTCACATGAAATCAAACGGGAAGATGATGTTAATAATGCGTGTCTGTGTTTGTAAAACAGGTCTGGAAATGTGCGATTAAATTCAAAGGATTGGAATGGGTTTGAAAGAAGGAACTGTCTTTGCGAAAACCATGACCCCTATGGTAAAAGAAGCGTTTGAATCCAGTACCGTTGCCTATGGATTTATCATTTAAATTGTGTGGGATTTTTCGGGTGATGGGAAGCCTCGATGTTGTAAATTAAGTCTCGAACGCCATTCCTGGATCACGTCCGTGGCCTCTTTTGACCTGTCTTCTTTATCCGGATTGGGCTGTTTACACTCTGAGCTATTGCCTTATGCAGACTTGACAACAAGTTAATCTTTGTAACATGTGTTCCGTTGTGTGTCTAATGTAACGAATGCTACAGGGTTACAAATTACACGAATGAAGCCAATCGTCTCAAAATTGATGATCGACAATGGGCTTTTTCTTTGGTATGGTTCTCAAATGCGTTGTGGGAAGTAAAGTGGTGATGGTTTTAATTTCCAACAGCTTACATGCTTTGCATTAAACCGTTATAATCACCTTTCTTTCTGTCTAACCATTGGCTTATTCTCGTCGTCTGAGATTCTCTTCAATTTGATTATGAGAGAAAGCATTCACTTCTATCTGCTATTTATCTCAGAATCTGCTATGTTTCGTAAAACACGTCAAATGACAGACACTCTCAAATAAGAGTACAACCCTCTGCCGTTCGCTAAGGTCAGCTTCGTGCGCTGGCTCGTTTGAAGGAAATTTAGCCTGACTATTTTTTGCTTAGATCGAGATTATTTTTCCCAACCAAGTGACATCCGTATAATTTTCCTGAAGGTATTTAAAAGACTCCATGTTATTGGACAGAGTTTCAATTTTTTCCTATGTATAAGCGCTCTTGGTTTGCGAATTCATCAAATCGAAACATATTCTGCTGTTGGGTCATATCAACGCTTACTTGTCTAACGCATGTGTGCAAAATTATTTTTCCCAATGAAACAACGATGTTTTGGTGATAATTCTGACAGCGGTGTATTTGTTTAGCTGTAACTTAAATTCACATTTACTTAACAATATTTAGGTTGATTTGCTTTACCAACTGAGTACTGCAAATATAAATATGTATCATAGTTTATCTTGTAACTCATCGAAGAATACAGCGTAGGCATATATCCCAAGCATAAGACACAATACTGCACCAGCGTGATAAAATACTCGACAATTGCCTCGTATCCCGCCACGTATCATAGTTAAGTTTCGGTGAGGTTCAATGTGTGCTTATAAACATCCGGACGATATAGAGGAGTATTACTAGTTCAATTTCAGTTTCCATAGATCATCAGATTGGTAGCCCCTGCGTTAAATTAACTGTTTTGTTCCTTCTTAGCATTATTTTCTCGATCATATTCTCGATGGGGTTGCATTCATTTTGCGTTCTCAGGTTGGAATAGTCTTCGAAATATTATGGCATTGGTAACACGGTTCTGATTGTGATTTCTTTTCATAACGCTCGAGTATCACCACATGAATTGTGCATTTATACACACATGATTCCAGTGGAGCAGCAGATTGCGCAATTTCAACACTTCGGTGTTTGAAAATTATTCCCCAATCAATGTTTGGTCAACATAATACGGATTTCAACACGCTACTCATTAGTAGCTCAAAACGCTTGTCGGAAGTGGGTAATGTAATTCACTACTCATGAGTAACTCCGAGTTGAATGTGAATATAACATCTCTGTGACCCACTTGAGGTGTAACACATGAGTATGGAAATGCACGACGCATTGCTAACGGGCTCGAATAAAGATGAATAAATTTCTGGTGCTCTTTATCGGCTATCCCGAGGAAATTCACTACCATTGTAAACCTCTTTTCTCATACTAAATTACTTCATTATTTACATTGCCCCAACATTTATGGATGTGGACAAAACTATTTCCGCAAAGGCCGGCAACATATTGCATCACTCATTCAGTCCTTTGGTATTAACGGTGTCCGGATTCGGCCATTAGGCAGCCGCTTAGTGGTCTCCCTTTCAATCTGTTGATTTGGCTTCACTTAAATATATCGCAAAATCACTTTTGTTAAAGTTGTGCTTTTTTATAAAAGGTTAATGTTCCACTTGCTTCGTTAACTTAGTTCACAGGTGACACGATACACAGGCAACTTTACGAACTCGAGAACACTGTGCAACAACCTGTGGCCCCGTGACAATTAGCAAAAACGTCCAAAAGTGGTAGCGGCTGGGTATTGTGCGACTGAGCGTTGGTGCGAAACCAAACGCTTGAGCTATTCTGAGTAATCCAAAAGGTATATCAAGGACACACACAGCCATGCGTACTTTGGTTCAAGCCATAATGATCTCCAGTTACAGGCACCGATGGTGGTCCCAACCAAAAATGAAAGCCACGATGATAGTTCTCACTCGATTTAATGGTATTTGTGAGACGTTGACTCTGTAGGATAGATAGTGTTCCAATTATTCTACGACCTGTTCCAATGGTTTGCTTTAATATTCACCCGTCAAGGGAAACAAAACAAAAATGGCTCGGACTAATCAATTTTAAAAAAAATATTGTAGTTTGCCGAGCCTGAAGCAAACCTGCCGTGAACGAAATGTTTGGGGCTCTCTATTCAATATGCACAATCCACAGAACAAACAAATTAATTGAAATTAAACTCCAAGTATCGCCATCATTAGTGTACACTTGTCCAGTTCCGAGAATATTGCGTCCCACGACTCCCAGGCACAAACCAAGTATAATAATGTCTCCACTAGTTTGAGGCTGATTTGACTGCTTACCCATCCACCCCCGGCAACTCATTGCACACCAAAATCACGGACAGAGAAATACCGATATTAAGTTTACAATTCCTGATTCGTTTATTCACTACTCCGCTATGATGATCATTTTGTCGTGACTTTATCATGGCTGTGAAAATGTTCAACGAGGATAAGACTCTCTAAAAGGAGATAATGATCATGTTATACTTGTCGTCTAATAAATTGTTTCCCTTCTCTGTCAACATGTTACCCGTTAGACCAACCACGGATAGATAGACGCACACGGTCACGTGTCCAAGCTCATACGGGTGAATCGGTGGCATTCAGGCTATTCATCGATGCCAATCCACCATGGGCTGATGCTATTTGGTTTCAGCTGAACAATGATGAGCAGTCCATTCATCCTTCACCGCCCACCTCGCTATCAGATTCACACGGAACAGACACTTTCTTTATGGGCTATCATCCGTACTTGGGATACGATGAGTTTTACGACTATGACATGGGACGAAAGCGACGACGTCGAATGACGAACAGTTTGAGTGGAAAAACCCGTGTCCAGGTTGGCGGTGGCAAGTCGGATCGGTTGAACATTGTCGCCCAGAAGGGTACCGGCGAGCAGGGAAATTTAACGTTCATACTGAACTTTTTGGAAGTGAAACCGGAGGATTTTGGGGAATACATTTGTCAGTTACGGCACAAGTTGGGTGTACAGGAGTTCCCATTTCAACTTGTCCGCAAATCTGGTAAGTGCCATAAAATAGCATCACTATGTTGCGTAATTCACAATTTGCACCTTTTCATTGATAATCACCATATTTTAAACACTAGGTCCCCTTTATCCATCGCATCAAAGCCGAAAGAAGACATATCGCGACATATGTCTTCAATCACCATATTCTATGAAGGAGTATAATTTACTGAGAAGTCCCTAATAGAAAACGGATTTTAGTTGCATCTAATTATATACTATTTTGTAATTCTCTTTCACCTGTATTCAGAATCTGATGGTATTCTCCCAAGTTCCGTGGCTGTAGTTCAACGAGGCCCCATAACCGTGGTTCGATTTCGTCCACCGGGCAATCCACGATTTACCAGACTGGTCCTGCGCGTTTGCCGCCGTGGTGCATATCCTGCACCAACAGAACGTGGTGAAAAGCAGACAATCGGTAGAGCAATGAGCTCAAGCATATCCTCTTCCTATCGCCTGTATGATCTTCGAAGACATAAACGATCCAATGGAGAGGAAATCGATGTCCCGGAGAATGAAACAAACTCGGATGTAAATTCTCCTCATTCAACTCAGGTATCTGATAGCCCAATTAAAACAGGAGATAATTCCGTAACTGGAGGAACCAAGGACTGTGAGGACTATTTGGTCGCCAAACCCCATTCGGGAGAAACGGAAGTGCATTTATCCGACGCGGTGCAACTCTATAATTTTCGATTGATTCTGTATCAAGGAACACGTGTTGTACAGGAGACACCGCCGGTAGTTTGGCAACCGGGTAAGCGGAGAACGACATGCCATTTCATAGGCGTGGACAACCCTAGATTTTTCGGCAAAGATTATAGTATTGATGTAATTGAGTGAATACTACAGATAATGTCAAGGTTTCCGGTTTTGAGGCAGCCAATTAACGATTGATTTTAGACGGACTTTCATATGTCCTAGAGAAATGATCTGGTGTCGGAAAACCGTAATTCTGACTTTTATAAGGGGAAAACAATCATTGATTCTGCCGAAGGAAACCAACAAATCTGCTGTTCTCATAATTTGTGTCGTTTTCTGATTCCGAAATACCGTGGATTAGCTCTAAACTGATACGCAACGCAAGGGCCATAAATGTTCCACAATCAGTAGTAGTAGTAGTAGTAGTAGTAGTAGCAGTAGTAGTAGTAGTAGTAGTAGTAGTAGTAGTAGTAGTAGTAGTAGTAGTAGTAGTAGTGGTAATGGTAGAATCGTTATACGCTGATCATAAATCCTTCACTAGTCCCACCTAGAAATACTTTTATCATTGATTAAACCGGTATTGGTTGATTTAATTCTCTTGCACAGTTTA
>UZAN01045207.1:5435-21847 GCA_900618425.1 Echinostoma caproni
TCGACTTGGTTGGGTCTCCTCATCAGCAGTGTGAATCCATCGACCCAACTAGGGATTGAACCGGTGTCCTCACGAGCAGAGCGCAAGCAGGCTACCCATTCGGCCACCGGGCTGCTGATCAGACAGTTTTTCATTTTCCATTTACAAGATTTAGCACAACCCATCTTTGGGAGCTGGTTGCGGGCCAGGGACCCTGCTCATCTGAGCACTAGCCTCCGGGTTGACTCGTTTAGAAACATTCACAACCTGACTACTTATTTCAAGTGAGTAATGGAGGATTTGATTCAATTTTATAGCGCGGGTAGCATGCTTGCGTTCTGCCTGTGAGGTCCTGGGTTCGATCCCCAGTAGGGTCGATAGATTCGTACTGCTGATGAGACACAACCAGGTCGGAACAGCGATGCAGTACTCCATAGTTTTTCAGTTCACGCTTCATTTGCCATGTACACGACGAATTCACCTTTCAAATTTAATCAAATCTTCCATTACTCACATGGGAGATCATACTGCTAATTAAAACGGACTACTCAAAAAACGAGAGGTTGGGGATCAAAGCTAATTTGATTGACCATTCACATTTTTTACGTAGGTTGGGATCGAGTATGAATGGTTGGAGCCTCGGCAAATTCCAGTAACTTTGTTCGTAGTGCTGTGTTGTAAATGACCTGAAATGGGTGGGATGGAATGACAATGTTTCTGTCCAAATAGGTGTGCACAATCGGAGACCTGAGTTTTTCTGCCCGTTCAATGACGTAACGGTTTCAAGCTTGTCGTTCATCTTAAGCTACGCCGGGATGTGTTCGGCCATTCCGTGACTCAAGTGCTTCTATGTCCGGCCTACGTAGACGACGGAATGCCCATACTTTAAATGGTAAATGCAGTTTGATTTAGGGGAGGAGGCACTGGTGTTATCCGGGTAGTGGGTAAGACAATGACCGAGTCAACTGCGTAATAGACTCGTCTGGTTGTAGGATTCAACCGCTTGCTAAATGACTCACGTCTTCGCCTTCAAATGATACTTGTTAAAAAGCTTTTATTTAGGGTGTAATTATTGGTTTTCCTACTTATGGTGTTGCTTTACACTGTCTGGTGATGAATGCAACTGGATATCCATTTTTGTGTAGCACCTCTTTGAAGAGGTCACTTTTATCGTTCAAGAAGTTTTATGTGCATATTTTACACGATCAAGGAAACAATGTACGGGTAACACCAATTTTATGTTGCATGGGGGCAGAGCTGGTGAAATGCAGTTAGTGCCCAGACCACATGCTCTTTCGGAAGACCGATCTTTCAATCAAACCATCCAGTCGACGAGTCTAGTCTGTATCTAAAACCTCGATGCGGTCTTGACGAGTTAGCTGGATATTGCGGTGAATCGATGGAATAGTTTTTTCTCCGTAGCCCTTTATATTGCCTTATAACGACAGTGTGGATTTAATTTAGAAATATCCTATACTTTTGAGCAGAGGCTCAGATACCTCAACCTGTTCTTGCTGGAAAGGATAATCAAGGCGAGACCTCAACAAAGTTTTCGGGATAAATAACAGGGTGTCTGGGATAAAAATTTGAGGGCAGCCCATTCAATTCAACGCTCATAGTGGTAATAGGGGGCACAGCCTAAAGCTACAGTGTAACCTTGCAAGGGTGGTTGAAGGCGCTAAGTATCTTACAAGTCGCGTAGTACCTTTCGAAATAGGCTGCAAAAACAAATTTCATGGCAATTCAGAGGGCGTTAAACGATTGTTGGGTTTCCATATTTCCTGAAAGAGTTTAAGGGTCCGTATATATTTTTTATGGGATCCATTGCATAGGCTGAGATAATGCACCTCATACACTGCCTTTCAGAAAAAAACTCATTGACTCTTACTGCTGGAAGCCACAAGATCAGCCAACAACACAACGAACCGGACGCGCGACACACGCCCAGCGCAATTATTATTATTATTATTATTTACACCAATCTTCACAGATACGGCACCAAAGATAACCATGGGTGAGCGAAAAAATATAGGTACAATAACAATATTTTTTGTTTGTTCACTGCACGCCATTTTGAGTTTTTTTCGCTTTTATTTATTTTTGGGATTGTAGACAAGAGGTGATGCATTCGCGCCACTGACTTCGGTTCGATGCCATATCCCGCAGTCTCCAGCCAAAGACTATCTTAATCTTTGGGGCCCCAGCCGGGGAGCCGAGAAACCCCAACGGAAACCAGATCCGAGCACAATCTCTTTAACCCTCTGCGCCACGTCATAGCCTGCCCACCTCGTTGCTTCTTCCATTCTGGACCGATGTCTACGAGTAGTGTACGGTATGGCAGACGGTGCTCAGGCATTTGTAGGACGTGCCCTAGCCACCTAAGACGATGCTGTGAAATTACTTTGACCAAAGGTAGACTATCTGGTCCTAGCACCCGTCGTCTGGCTTCATCGTTATTCAAGCGATGCTCCCACCATACGCGGGCGATATTTCGCAGACAACGGTTGTCGAAGACTGATAGCTGCTGGACGTGATCTGCCTGGAGGCCAGGTCTCGCAGCCATAGAGCAACACGGTACGTACCGTTGCGCAATACACACCCTTTCAATGAAAGGGATATATCGCGCCGGCGCCAGAGATGCCGCAGATTAGCAAACGCTTATCTAGCTTTGATCACGTATTGAGAGATCTCCTCGCCCACATCTCCACCAGCCGTTATGCAACTCCTAAGGTAGACAAAGCTTTCGACTTCTTCCAGAGTGTCATTATCCAATGAAAGTGCAGGAATAAGTTCCTGCCAATCTTGCAACAACACTTTGCACTTTGAAGTTGCAAATGACATAACCTCAATTGCCAAACGGCTCAACGACTCTTGAATCGTTGATGCTTTGTCACCCAGTAAGGCAATATCATCGGCGTACTCTAAGTCTACTACTCTGTCCCCAGCGCAAGCTAAACTACAGAACGAACCAGCGATATCTTCTCATCAGCCTGAGAAGACAACGGTAATAAAAATGGCCAATTTGATTTAAAATGTGGAGCACAAGTGGATCAACCAATCACGCTCCGCGTTGAGAAGCATGCAGCACAACTGGCTGAAAGTGTTACAACTGAAGAAAAGAATAAAACGAAGATCGATTTGACCATGGTGTGAGGCACGCATATCACAGGTTGTCAGAGAATACGAATTTGACTCAGCGAAATTCACTGTCAGGCTTTCTGCGACACCAAAGTGAAGACCCGCCATCAGACACCATTGATTCCTGCAGGCACAAACTGAATAAAGCTTTGACAAGTCTTAAATTTCAACATTCGTAGCAGTGCGCGAAACGAAGATAAATAGCGACGTTCGTCTACTTTCTATGAACCACGAATCGATTTATCTGTGCTAAACCCTATGGGACTAGAAAAGCAACCGCTTGTAAGTATTTCCCATAATAAAACGTTGAAAAAATAGCCTATGAACAGCATAAAACAGGACGGTGAGCCGAACCGGCTGTCATGACTCATTACTACCACGTAAATGCACTCGGCGTTTCCCCGGTTCGTAAATTCAGCTTATGATGGCCATCATGTGGTTTAAGTTATGGCCACTGTTGTGATGTTGGCCATGAAGATCCGAGCATAGCTCGACTATAATAGTAAGCATTTCGATTGCCGCACGGCTGAGTATCACGCATTTACTGGTGAGGTTCCATGAGGTTGACTAACTCAAATTCCGCGGCTTAGTTAACAGGCTCCCACTGCCAATCCAATGGTTCTCGTGGCCAAGCGGTTCCACCTCACCGTATTGTTAACGGTATATGCACAATATCGCGCATAGTGACAGAATACACAATTACGAACCGAAACTAACCATCTTCGTATGCGTGTTCCAAATTAGGATTTCAGTTGTTCTCGGCACAGTTTAAACAACCCGGTTAAGTTAATGCACATAAAAACGAGCTGGTGAACATCAAGTCCGTGGGGAAAATGAGTGATGAAGAGCATGAGATACCAACCAATTTCGACATTGAACTACTGGACTTCGACCAGTCAGTCAGCGATCAACCAATGAACGAGGGAATGGGGGTCATTCAATAACGGAAACAGAAAACGGAAATGTCGGAATCCCAGTGTGGAGTGGAATGTAAACATTGACAAGACGATTGGCATCAAGTAAGCGCGAAGAGGTTAGAGTAAAGTGGGCGGTACAATTTGATGATCAGTTGTCTAGGGCAGTGCCCGAGTGGATGGGTGAAAAAGGAAAGAAGGGGAGATTACCTGCACAGGATGCTCATAAAGAGAGCTATCACAGCATGAATTAAGTACAAAAGCCTTAGGAAAAATTGTGGGATCTGTGGTCAATAAATTCCGTTCCATTGGGACGAATGAGTGAGTATCAAATAAACCAAGGCGCATGTGAAACTAAACGAACTGACCAGTCGAACGGAAATAAAACCAGACTACAGAGACAGGAGGAGGAGGAGGTGATATGGCCTGTTCGAACTCCGTTAATCTTTAACTCCATTGGTCACTACGGAGACCGGTTTGTTTTCAGCTGGACGACAGCTGGGCGGTAGTAGATGTGTGGGTAATTTAGACGGTAGCTCATTTCCGTCCAAAATTAGTTTGATCAGATAGTTAGCTAATGCGAATTCATCCGAATTCAGGTGGCCGTCAGCATCTACATCAGCCAGGGACCAAACTTGACGCAGTACTGAGTTGGGTAATTGTGAGGCAAGCATGTGCTGTTTAACGGCTCCGCCAGTAAGACGTCCATTTTCCGGGTTCAACGATTGGAAAATCTATGTTTCAAAGCAGGAGAAAAGAACAAGAAACGATGTAAGCTGAGAAACATGTGCACAGTAAGGTAAAAGAATTTCGTATACGAAAGAGAAAATTTATATACAGATCATGAGAGATTTGCTCGTGAAGTCATTCTCACATCGAAAACTATAAGAGGTGGCACAGGTGTCGAAGACAGGGAGGTAAATTCGCAAGTTTGATCAACATGGAAAACATGAGAGAGAACAGTGTGGAACAAAGAACTGTGTGAGTCTTAGTTAGTTATGAGCACGAAGTATCTGGTGCAAGAGGACTCCTCATAAAATAGATGAGGTAACGTTGAAATGGACACAGTGGGTTGAACTCAATCAACAAAAACGTGGTCACAAATCTGTGAGACCTATCCCGACGGTGGAAGAGTGGCGTCTGTCACACTAGTGGCGAAAAGAAGGGTACACTCGATGTGGTGCGTACAATACCCACCTTCGGTGTGTAAAACCTCTTGATGCGAACGAGTGATGATTTTCACCAATTTCCACATGGTCACTCAAGCAGAAAATCTGATTTTGAAGCGGCCTCGCCTCCCCCCTCCAGATGCGTCAATTATTTCTTTCACTCGGTGGCAAACTCCAATCGGCTAGCACTTCTAGTCGATCGGGTGGGGATTCATTCAAAAATGTGTGTGTGCATGATTTGTTCGACCTTCAACCAGTGCTGGACCATGGAAATGTTTGACACATGGTCCCCTCTAAAAGGTCTTCGCGGCCAAAGTTGCCTATTGCTATTTTCAGTAAAAGAAAGTTTTGTAAGATTATTCGGTCACCGCTTCTCTTCCGCTTGTGTATTATCCGTCAAGCCTGAATACTTCATATGTCCATTTCTTAAGTATGCACAACATTGTTCAAATAAACCATCATGGCGCATTGGAAGAACACACAGTAAAGAACAAGCCTGTTTGTGATGATTCGTCTACAGACCAATACATCACAATTTGTCAACAAGTTTAGTAGGGAGAGAACACATGTCAAAATGGAAAGAGAAATAATCAACATTTCAGCTCCAGGACCGGATGTTGCTCACACTTTGGTGATCACACGTGCGCATTGGTTCGAGTCATTAGGGGTGGCAGTGGGATTGACTGTATCGTGTGTTGGACATGGAGGATCAAGTGCTTTTACGATTTGCTTTTGGGAGAATATGGGGGCGGGGGTATACGTAGGCGGATTCCGATCGCTTCCGCTGTGGCTAGAATGCGATTCATAATCCCCTTAGATCGATGGCTACAAACTAATTTGATGTGTCAAAACGCCTCAACCACATCAAACACTTATTTCGACTCCGCTAGGTGTGATCGAAATGTTGACATCATTTTCAGCGTTCATATACCAACGACTGCGTTTGGTTATATGTACAACGTGCTCTTCTGAAATTTATGACTAGCTGCTAATAATTTACCCTACCGGTGTTCACATTTTCTCCCGCAATATGTAATTATTCGGAGCGGGAGGAGCTGTGTGTTACAATTCCAAATGGTACCGATAATTTGATATCCGCCAGAGTACAATAGCCATCGATCGATAAGGCGTTTATGAAGCTGCGAATCACTCTATTATAGTTGGAAGTGTGACGATGGATTCTATCGATATTCAATTCCGTGATATTAGTTGAATCACTCCTATGAGGTTACAATTTTTGACCCATACCAGTTGGACAAGCTTGGCTGCTCTAAATGGGCTAGGCACATTTGTTATCATTCAGGTTATTGCCCGCCTATTAGTGCACTATGGTTGCAACACACACAAACCGAACACATGCAAAGTTTCATCCGAGATCTGACTAAAACAAAAAGTGGTATGGCGAAAGAGGTAAAACAAAATGAGTACAGCCGAATTTCGGAATCGGTAGCACAGATAACGGACGACAGGTTTATGGTATGAGAAGTCTACAGTCATTCAGATCAATGCTCAGTTATATACAGATGCTCCATTCCAACGGTATGCAAATGCAGTCGGGACTAATGACAGAACAATATGGATCGTCTTTGTTGGTCATAAACTGGGCCAGAACGATATGGAGCGGAACAGAACAACAGAATGCGGAAAAACACTGAAATTCCTATAGGCACAAAGTTTCAGTCAGCTATATTTCTGTAGCACAAAGGTGAGCTGAGCTATAAAACAAAATTCCTGAGCGCAAATACACATCTGGATTGACTTTGTCAAAGTGAAGCGGAAAAAATGTTGGCACTCAGCGATTTAACTCTATATTCACGGATAAGCAACGACTTTTTGCTCTATCGGCTCACTCTCGGATACGTGTACTGTCGCCCAAACCGCAAGCATGGACGGATTAAAATTAGTTCTCACATGGACTAGATCACATGGGACGTGGTGGCGCATTTCGTTATTTTTCTAGTTGTTGCACCTTTTACCCACGTGAATAAATAGCTATCATGATCGAACTAGTGAGGCACAAATACTTTTGACAAATTTAAAAACAGACTATGTTAACTGTGAAAGAAAACTATTCGCCGCTCGAAAAGAATTTTCCGAACCTCAAGTAGCAAACATTCATGGAACAGGGGTCTCATTTTTAGCCAACTGTGAGAAGACTCACCGATCAACCATTAGCGAAGAACAGAAACTGATGAATTACACAATTAAACCAAATCCCAGAGAATGGGATGCATGCATCAAACCAAACATAGGCGTGCTAAAAGAAATCCAGCAGCCACACACGAGTATAGGATAAATTCGCATAGATGCATATGGAGGAGTTTTCTCATGGCATATGAAAAGTGTCGGGAAATACAGACACACTGAGACTCAAACTTTGTTGAGAAAGGCACGATTTTACACAAAAATAAATCTATCAACAAGGTGATTTTTCACATGCTACACAATGCACAATTTCAATGGATTCAGTAGCAAAACGTACGTGTTTCACAATGAAACAACACAAAAATTGTGTGGAACTTCCACAATAATTGAATAATAGCATCCGATCAGCTGGACCTCAGTTCCGTGTATTGATTGCACAACTGTGGTACACCAAATAAATCAAAGTGAAAAGCTACTTTGGTGGTAGGCAGCTTTGCTGTCCTCCGGTTCAGTACCATGCCTAACCTAGCGCTGGGGCATTATCTGGTTCGCCATTCCACGTCCCGGGGCTTATGTTACCGGTTTCCATCATTGAACAGCAGCTCTTCGTGACTATGGGGTTTTCCCTATCTGTTATTCACCACACCAAAGTTTATAATTAAAAAAACTTTCATTACCATTACAACTGCAAGATATTCGTATGCTTCAATCGGACGGAGCCAAGAAGTGATCACAGGATTCTGATAGCAAATGAGCAGCCGAACAACCGTTGCGAACTGGGCAGAATGATTTCGTCGGGCAGTTTGTGAACAATATTAGATCGAAACACGACAGCCGTTCAACAGACAGAAAAAGATTGATCAATGCGCGTTTCAACCACTGATGGGCGCTTGGATACAGATTAAATAAATGAGAATAGAATCGCACCCAAATGATATGAACTCGGAAGTGAATGGCCACAAACGGATTACGCGTAATCAGGGAGAGCGGAGCCGAAATTCGGATATAAATGATGGTAATGGAAGAAACGTAAACAAACATCAAAGGCTCCAGTCAGTCATTTGTTGGCTTCTGATTATCCTATCATTACCGGGATGCTATGCATAACCATCGTGTTCACTTTTAGATATTCAGCCAATCAGATGACACGTGCAGGTGATCACCAAATTGGCTGGAATTCAACTATTTTGGCTGGTAATAGGGAAAGAGTGCAGAAATGCGTGCACGGTGGATACCGATTTCACTGTCTGATTATTCCAATAATCTAGACAAATAACCACGTAGTTTTTCAACGACACTGGTGAAAAACCGATTCTCAAATGTTGGAAATACATTTACAAGATTCAAAAGTTGAACATTGCCAGTCCGACCTAATTACAACTTAAAGGTGTAAGTGACTGTATGAGTACTTTAATCAATTGGGGAGAGAAAAGTTGACGAAATGATTCTAAAATAATTTTTTTCTTGAATTTGTCTCATCGGGGATAATTTGAAACAATAGGGATAGCACAGATATCGCCACTTTTTTGACCCGTTAGTACTAAAAACACATTATTATTAAGTAAGGTTCACAAAACCGCTCATCGTGACGATACCAAAAACATAGTGAGATCAGCAGAAACAAATCAAGGACTATTCATCTCCATAAACGCATACTAGTTCTTCGGTGTTCTTTGAACTGGAGGTTAGAATGTTCAGTGAGAAGTATCAGACGAACACAGAAAATATGAAACTTCTCATCAACAAAGGAATAGGGCTAACAAAAAGCGCTCACCTTGTCCCATTCGGCACGGTATCGATCCACAATCCAGCCACTGTCGTATTTGCCCTGATTGATACCCATGTTAGCGTCCACTGTAAACGGACTATCTCCGATATTCCCATCAAACGCACCACCTTTAACCAAACCATGTCCAAGCTCCATGCTGGCCATTTGTTCCTAAGAGAACGGGGGAAAAAGAGAAGACATCGGCGGGATGAGTAGAGAGATGCAACTGAATAAATACAATCCGAGACAAATAAAAAGGATAGAGACGATGAAGTGTATTCAACCGAATATGCTCATGATGTTGAAGCGAAATACGGTGAACAATGCCAGCTCGTGTGTAGCTCCTGATTCAATAATGATCTGGAATCAGCCGAACAATTCCTCTACAAACCCAACACGGAAATGTAGGAAGGTAATTGTATCACTAGGTTAAAAAACAAGTGACTGAGGCAGAGAGCACCTAAAGCAACTTTCCGGCTAACTAAAACATTTGATTAGCGGTAATAAGCATGAAAAACTTTACACCGCAGAAAACTAGGACACAGGTGAGGCAGATAAAACAATGCAGATCATCATGCAACGATACAACACAACACTAGAACCATCATGCTGGAAACGGTTCAACTGGTCCGGAAGAAGAGATAAAATTCTAATGATCCAAGCCACAGACATGGATCTGAAACTGATCGTCTGTTAGGGAGGCCTAATCTTTCCCTGAGAATTCTCGCGGTTTTAATTTGAAACGTATTAAAATCATCCGCCACTGTGAGAACTTGTCGGAGTTTTCTCGAGGGTCCTGGATGCTTAGTTGTAAGGGTAACGGACAGAGAACAATAACCTATGTGCATGATCTCCATCGACACCCTAGTAATTCTGATTCCGGACAGATGATTATACCTTCAAGACTGTCTAAATCGAATTTTAGTTGACCTAGGTTCCGAACTTTTATGCCTGATGTTCCTTTTACCCTCAACACAAGCACTCATCACCAAACCCTATTTAGTAACCAGCATAAACTTGCTGTTAACAGTAATATCATCCCCAAAGCTAACTCTTTCATTTTTCTTGAATTAACTTTGTCTCATTACCTTTCCTAGTCCGAGCACGTTGGAAAAAATATGATTTCAGAGATAAATATTATCAAATTCAGAGTCTATATTCAGAAAAACGCGTTTTTGAAACACTCCAATTTTTGAACTTACAATTGCCTATGAAATTCCGTAATCATAAAATTTATGCTATATTTAGACAGCTCTCGTTACGTTATTTCAATTGCAGTTGGTTTGATAGAAATAATATCTCATTCCATTTCAGATATATGGCCAAAATGATCATTTTGATTGCTCAGTGCTTGAAGGTGCTTCTGTGGTGGTATCACAGAGATGGAATACGTCGAAAAAAATGGATGTGAATCTGGTCAACGATGATGCCTATATCGATCGATTGGTGTCCCACTGCAGAAGCTTGAGATGTAGCTTATGGATTGTACTGCAGAGTCATGCCGTGGACGTAAGCAATGGGTCAAACGTTGATCGAGCATGGTCTATTGGTATCAGCGCGACATGGCCCGATACGGTTTTCCAGGGGGAGAGGAAGAAACACACGCGTACACGCACTAGCAAAATAAACATTTAAGGCACGCCATGAGGATTGGGGTGTGTTTGATCAAGGCACGTCTCACAATTGTCGCCCCTAGCGCTTCAACCGGAGGTTGGGAATTCTATGCTGAAAAGTGCATGGGTTTGTCAACTCATCGGAGTGATGAGGTCAATGAGACAGCTTGAAATGATGCTCAGACTACTGCTCGGATAAACCCACATTTGCCCGGCACAACCAAGAAGGGCTTGCACTGTTTGCAACTGTTTTTTAACTGGGATGTGTGGGACCAAGTTCGGTGACAGGTTTGGCGAGGTACAAACCTCTCAGTAGCAGCTCACATTGGAGTCGGACTACTGTCATCCGGAATAACGCACTTTAAGAACAAGGCACTACGTATGATATTGCTTCACATTCCAAGACTCCGAATGTCAGTTACAAATGATACCGAACTCATAATATTGCAGAATGGTCGGGAATGAGTGTTTTGGGTTTCTCCAATCCAGGCCAAGAAAGAGACTCTGGTGGCCATTGTTTACACTTGCTGATGGGGAGTAACGATTAAAGGCCATTCTCCAGTACCTTAAGCGAACTGACAAAATAATCAGAACCAGCTCGCCTGGGGGTTGGCCAAAACCCTGATCCCAAACCAAACATGGTAAAATATGAATGATGTGGTCACCAACTAGCGCTCCTTTGAACACCTTGCATTTCTGACCCAATCCAAAGAACGCATGATCCGATGAACTGGACATCGGCCCCGAATTGATTGCAGTTTCACATAACGCCCTCTTTCCTTCCTTGCGGATCAGACTTGGGATAGCCAGAGATCCCCGTTGTAAGTAAGTAAATTCACCTGCTTTGGTCTGGGTAACCTGGCGGTATTCCGCTTACCAGTAAATCATGGACCCATTTATCGTTATACGGACTAATATACCGCGACTCGTTTGGTTACTCAAAATTGATGGGAAAACTAAATATCACACTGATCACACTACCACGGATCGCGATGAATATGACGTTCAAGTCACAGAAAAGAAAATACAATTTATTATGATGCAAAAAGAGTAAAGGACGAGATCACTCCAAATCAAACCAGTGTTGGACGACCATTCATCGACAGACAACGAGAAACAATGCACTGAAGAAATAACAGTATCTAATTTACTCTACAGGAAGCAGTGCGCTAGCTCACCATAAATGCGAAGTGACATGGACCGGCAGATCAGCTTCGTTAGTAGTAAAAAGCGAACACAAACAAGTAACTGCCGTTTTGAACGATCTAAATTTCTAAACTCCAACCAATAATTAGGAACTCCGAGGAACCATAATCGTTGAGGACACACGTACATTTGATGGTTGTATCGAATTAACTGCATAACACTAGACTGTGATCCTCTTATTCCTTTTTTAGTTCGATTCTACAAACACAGTAGACATTTGAAAGGGCTCATCTTTGCAACAAGCCTCCGAATTTCGAAGTTTAATTGGTACACTTTCGTGTCGTTGCGAGAAACATAGAGGCGATCGATTGGTTTTTTTCGAAACACATCCGAACTACAGCTGTACACACACACACACAAACACATCGACACTCAGGTATGCTAACATTGCCATATGTGACGGCCTGAAATGATTACCAACAGTGTCTAGATCCAATGCGGATTAGCCAAATTATACTGAACAGAATGAGCGGCCGTGTGCGCAATTTCAGTGTACTTAAAATGTGCGTGCCACGAAGAGCGCATACACTCTACTCGAGTCATCGGGACTGGGTTGTGCAACAGGACCGAGTGGCACCATTGCATTAGTGAAGTTAGGATACAAATGACAACGGACAAATCGTGCGACCGATTAAGGACTACAGCTGACTGTCCTACCAAGAGCAATAGGGCCGGAAGTGTGACTGGATATAGGAAAATATTCTTAACTGAGAGTTAAAAACTGATGACCAGTTTCAGTTTCATGAAACTAAAGTGTGCGCAGGTGGGGGAGCGATCTGTTGTCATTTCACCTCGCATCGACATATCTGGTAAGATTATAATTCTAAAAAGTCAGAATGTAATTTGTATAAAGCGTGTGCTGTATGCCTCAAAAAGCTTCAATATGATCCGGAGTGGGTTTCTTGGGTTGTGAGCTGCCAAGCATCCATTGCAACTCGTGGGAACTGCGGGTGCGCACAGAGAACGCTCGATAACGAGTGATACGACTGAGTGTCATGCATCACCTAAATTTCCGTGAAACGTTAGACTACAGAAAATTTTCATTTCCTCTTTGACACTGCTTTGAACCTTCAAATTTTCCTTTGTACAAATGGGCAGCCAAAACTGCAGCACAGAAGTGTATGATTAACGGTTGTTTCCACACAGTTTCAGTCTCCCGATTTTACAATTACCCAAGCACCTTTGTTTGGCAGTTTTAGTTGATGTCCTTGGGCTGCCCACTTGGATAAAAGCATAGGTAGGTCGGCGAGTTGAGAGCACAGTCAAATAGAACAAAAAATTCATTCAGACTAAGGTTGCCAGGACAACGAAGAGATGCCCGAGCTTCACTGCACCATTTGGCCATATCACTTAGCGTCTCTAGCCACCGGCTACGATGGTCCTGAATGTCTTCATTCAAGGAGACCAGCGCAACCCATATGACTGAATTTTTATAACCCCCTGAAATGTTTTAGGTTTACCGTCCTTTTTCCACCACCTGGTTGTCTCGGCAAACACCATATACCGTGGCAACCTATTTGGTGATATGCGCAACACACACTCCAATCAAAGTAGTCAATGCAAGTCAACCACTTTCTTCAGTAGGCGATCGCGATTACCTAAAACTGCACCACTACCTGTCCGGCTGCCCCACCAGACTCGTGCAACACTGCATAGACAGCGGTGTTTGAACATCGACAGTCTATCTTTATCCTGTTTCCTTACTGGCCAAGTTTCTGCGCCGCATTGCAGAACTGGCCGAACTGCCGCAACATACACTCGGCCCTTAACAGAAAGCTGGATGTCGTGACGGCGCCACAGATATATCAAGTTGGCAAATGTCAATCGAGCCTTCTCTATGCGTGCCGACACTTTATACGTGAGTTGTCTTCAACATGAAATATAGCTGCCCAAATAGCAAAATTCATCTACTTATTCAGCTACTTCTACAGTTAGAGTGAGATTAGGGACTAGGCAAGCCCAGTCCTGTAGAAACAGTTTACAGTTTTACAAAACTCATACAGAACATGGGTACACTAGAACACAAACCATTCCGTAAAACCTGCAACTTACCCGGATTTTCAGTTAGCAGTACAATGTTGTCTGCATAGTCCAGACTAGACAGTTTGCCATATGAGAGCAAATTGATATCACTCTCTTCGTAGCAGAATAAAAAGGAGAGCAACCATGACGAGCACCACTATCTGTGTTAGACTCCGGTATAAAAGAGTTGGTGATTAGCATGAAGAGATCGCAAAATTGAAATAAACTTCTTAGGCACATCCTTCTAAGACACGCAGCGCTAGAACATAAAGCAGTCGAAAGCCGCTTTTAGATCGAGGAGGACACATGTGGTGGGTCTATGAAAGGAATGTCTGTGTTCCAGACTTGGTTGTAGAGTGAGAATGTGGCAGAAAAACTTCGAATAGGTATAAAGACCGCCTGATTAACAGGTGTGCACCTTTCACATTAGAAAGACAATTGACGGATTATGATGCCACATCAGGATTTGTCGCTTCTCTTGTAAATGGGTAAGATGGCCGACTCACACCACTTTCCTGGAACTTGTTCCCTTACCCTACTGATATCCAGAGCTTCATTAACTACAAAACAAAGACTGCCCCTGTATGGTTAAAATTCGATGAGGATAGCTCATCCGAGCAGACCTTAGATCCCAGAAACCTTCATTCCAGATGGAGGACTGATACAAAATGGCAGCATTTGCCCAGCTGAAGCAAGAATTGTGAGGTCCAGTATGACGGGGGCCAACTGAAATATTCTGCGCGTCGGTCAGGATGACGTTGCTGAATATGAATCAATGTGACGTCAGACTCCTAATTACCTCATCTACACCTACTTTCCTAGAGCCTGTACTCCACATTAGAAGGAAAAAGTTGCGACTAATACTGATAGTCGTTACTTTCTTCATCTCTTTACATTTTACTGATCACCATTTCTCGCAGTCATTACTCAGGCTCTTCATGAGCTGGTGTTTAAAGGGATTTGCGTATTGTATCGTATTTAGCATAGGAAGGAATGACTTTACGAGATCCTAGTACGGTACCCGAGAACGAGGAGATCTATTGCTTGTGCTCTGATGGAGGTTTTATAAGACACATTGTGTGGGTGATGAACAGCAGACGGGATGAACCCCATAGTGGCGTAGACCTGTTATTCTCTGATGAAAACCGGCAACCTAAGCACCGGGACTTCAAGTGTATGACCACATAAGGCCTCGCAAGCTTGGGTGCTGAACACCACCGTTATCCGGATCGACATTTGGATAGACTTCTTGATACACGTATGACTATACGTTGACGATGGAACTGAGGCGATCTGAGAGTTCTGCTTCGAATGCTGATGTGCAACTCCGTAGCATTACAATGTGAACATCTGTTACCTGTGGGTTCTTTTGCCGTTGCTTATTGGGCGTAGGATGTGGCAGAGCATGGTCCGTGTCAAGGGGTGTTGAATAGTGAGAGTGGCAGTCTCGAATGGAAGTAGGTGATGGTGATGAAGTCTATTACAGTTCATCAATGTGACGTTTCGGGCGGTGACTTTTTTGTGCGATAACTTGATGTTTGACAGGGGCAAGTTGTGGTCTGCGCAGAGCTAAAATAGACAAACTCCGTTGTCCGTCCTGTTGACTGGCATTGTATGTGGCCCACCATGGAATATTTCTGATGTCTCCACATCACACGACGGTGGACAAGTGGTTGAAGCGTGGATATCAAGGACAAGCTGGCAACAAGACGAAGGGCCTTCAGGCAGAATACACTCCAAAAGTCCCGCAGAAGAACAAGTCCCACTCCAGATATAGCTACAATCTTCCGGAGTGGGGAATATTTGGGATTTGTAAATGGTGTGAAGTTGGGAATAAATGGAAAACCGCTTCGAGCAGGAAATCATGACATCTTTAGGGATCTAGGCGGTGAAGATTCAAGACTGGGAGGAGGCCAAGGTTTATGCTTATACAAATATATCAGCAACGAGAGCTAACGCAAGACATCGTGAAATATATCTGTGATAAGACGTAGGAGATGCTACTGGCCTCACCTGCTGGGTTTCACCTCCTCTTGAAAGCCAGGCTGCGTAAGATGGTAATGATTCTGAATCGATGCCTTACCTCGTGCCAACAATGCAAACACACATGCGGACCTTAATTCTGACCCAGTGACATAATTCAGGGATGATGACTTAATTCAATGTTTGCTTCGTGAGCAATAAGAAAGCCATATGTCGATAGCGTGTTGACGGACTGGTGGGAAACGGCTGAGATGAAAAAAAGAATGCTTTCTTGCCCTAGAAACTCGGAAAAACCGTTGGAAATCTGTGACTTCTGAGCAACCTTTTGGTGACAAGCAAACCGCAAGGATTGAATTAAATGTACCAAGGGCTTGGAAAACTCTAACATATAGCCATTATCTTTACTCAATGTTATTAGTGCATCAAGGTTGAAAAAGGCTTTTCCTTTGCAATAAGTACCCGACAAATAGCACTG
>UZAN01045209.1:8963-19178 GCA_900618425.1 Echinostoma caproni
GCCTGCCTTCCCACGTGTTGTCCGCTCGTGCTTGCTCATCGGCCTAAGGACCGGCTACATGTGTGCCGACTGCAATAAATGTACTGACAAATCTATTGAGTGTTTATTCACCTACTTCAACGAGACACCTTAGGAAACCTTCGGATTTATACACTAAGGTATATGATAAATCAATTGTGTTTATCTCAAAGGTTAGTGGATTGGAAAATTAAAAAATCAACACATGTTCTTTTCTTGATGATTTAACCACACTCCAGGTATTATGTTCTGGACATTGTTCTTCACATGCTTTTATACCCCTTTTGCTCCAATAAAACTCCTGTCCGGTGCTTGGGCGGTATTTTACCAAACGAACAGAAAGCGTTTGTACTGGTTTCCTGGAGTATCGTGAATAATAACCCACCTTCAGTGCTGATTTTCTGTCACCACCAATGGTGTCATCACCAAGTTATTCACGGATAGACCAAGAAAACGTAAGCTTATAAACTTACGAGATTTATGCCAAATATAAACACAATACAATACACCCAATGAGTGAATGAAGCCAAACCGCAAATGAAATGGGTGACATTAGACCAGTTTTTATTTGAATAACTTTATTCTTAGCTGAACTTACTAATCGGAATAATTTATTGATTTTCTGGCAACGAACCGACAGATCCCGGAAAATCCATTACACAGAAGTAAATGTCAATAAGTTCCTTCCTAGTTGAAGCCTAAAATGTTTACATTTGTTCATCCAACTCTGAAAACATTGATCCTATCATATGGAATTCACATCTAATTTTGGATGATGAGGAGCAACTATTCTTGGCTAGACCTATCTTAAGATCAGTCTAATTTTGTGGTTTGCATGAAATCCAACCTCGCAGCTATTTCGGACGACTGACTGGGAGGGGAAACGGTACGGGAGGAAAGAAAACCTGGATAGTCCAACGTGTAATGCTCGGGTTTTCTTTATCCCATCCAAAAGTGTCGCTCACATTTTGAACGTTCAACGTTTGTCAAATCATACTGATAATCTTCCTTTTTTACAGACGATAACATAGGTGTTAAAATAAAACAGAATACTAATCTATCACACATCGGGATTAGTCATTTCTGTATTAATTGATAAACTAAATGAAGCACCGAGTCATGTGTTCATGAACTGAACAAGATCGTCCAATGGAAACACGCAGTTACCAGATAATTTTTAACATTCAAAGTACATAATCCCTATTGATTACGTTTTCACGTGGACGTTAAACTGACGGCAATGTGAAACAATTGCATTTCATTCAATCATGTCACAGGCGTGTTTAAATGAGAAAAATTATTTAAGGCGCTGTTGGGAAATTGAGTAGCAACCAAACCTGGCTGTAATGTCAAACAACCAAATAAATTGGAAGAGAACACACACGCACACAACATCTTCGTCAACTTACTTTACTTTACCGCGGCTGGCTCCTTGGAAAGGATAAGCCTGCTCCAGACATGATCATGAAATTCTTTGCGAGTTCAGCATGAGAGACGTCCCCAGCGTCACTCGGCGTTTTTTTTTATTTTGAGGGCGCACCTTTAGCCTGTGCACTACCAAGTGCGCACTGCAAGGTAGCAGGAAGTAATCCCTTGCCTCGGAAGTGAGGGGGTCAAGGAATTTAGCTTTAAAAGGCCAGTCACATCAACTTATGTCACGACACCGTCATTGGGCGCATGTGGCTCTTAAGCAGGAGCCAGCCTGAAACCCACCACACCCTGGTAGTGCCGCCTCTATTTGTTAGTGACTGCTTATTTGTTGCGGTATGCCACAACTTATTCACAGTTAACCTTCTTCAGTGAAGGTATCCCCCTATTCACAACCCGGGGAAGCGCCTGGCAGCATTTAGCTATGCTTAACCCGGGGGTATCCAACACATATAATTAAGCATTTAAGCGAGTTTTCAATATACAAACTTTGTGCTTTATGATAAATAAAGCACGACTGACCAAATCGATCCGGGTTTATATATTTAAGAGAAGTATTCTGAGTTTTAAATTCTTTTATCCATTGAATATCCCATCGTATGCACAGTAATCTAAAGGGGATTGTGACCAAGGACGTGCCCCCGTGGAAAAAAACATAAGTGGCGTGTATGGACAGAGATAGCCGGATTCGAACCCACGACCTCCGGACAGTTCTTTTGGGGATCCCAACCCCTCTGGCTACAAATACTGTCGCCCACTTTAATTATCTTTGGCGTTTTGTTCGCCAATACTCATTGATGCAGGTTTACTGACGACACAGATGCATAACCGACAAATATTTCAATCCATTTTGTGGCGAAGCTGTTCATGACAGTCACGGCTGAGTCATCATTTCCCCTCACGATTTACGTGACAAGCGAAAATCAGGATCGATTAAATTTCAATCTGTTGACTGTGTTATTCTGTTCACATTATTATTAAACTTTACCCATGTCATCCAATCGATTCATGGGATCCGATTCGCCCCTAATGACAATCTCCACGACTCGAGGACAGATCTTGACGTCCGATGAATCATTCGGTGGGACTTCCCTTCTCAACTGCCTGCTCTGTAATTAGTTGATCGAATCAATCCGAAAGTCAGGCTTCAATCCGTAACTGAAGGAATGCAATGTTGACCACATTACTTGTTTATCCATTGTACACGTTATTCCTATTGAATGAATTCCATTTATTCCGATTGAGACCTAGGTCTGAAGCAAATACGAAACCGTGTACACGCACATAACACCGTCAATCCCGTTTTACTCCAATGACTGACTGACTGTGGCACCAAATAAAAGACAGAATTTCACCCTTTGCCGTCGCATGCAGTTTGGGTGAATAAATGTGTGCTGAGTTAATTTGATCTAACCATCTTTCAGACAACGTCTTCACGCACAGCTCTCAGTTCACCCGGTGAATTGTACGCTATGGGGCAGCCCTGGACTCGAGTAAGTGCATATCCGCACACGCACCAGTACGGGATTAGAACTCCGGATCCCTCACATGGTTAGACGGGGCATTTGAATTCAGCCGTGTCAAAATCTCCCACATTATTTTTTCGCGATTTTACAGTGGAAAACTGCGTTCTATCCTCAACACATTTTATCAAATTAATTCGTNTTCGTTCAATTTTCAGGGTCAAACAAATACTGTCCTGCGGTCGCACATTTTTGATCTCCCACCGTTTTATCGCGTATGAACTCCAATTTTCACGTTTTGCGCACTGTGTGCGAAACCGCTACAACCGATTGAGGAAGAAGGGTCAAGGACAACAAAAATAAAACATCGCGCTGGTTGGAGGGTCGCTCTCAGGCGGTATTCCATCAACAAACTGACTGTACCTGTTATTACCGCCAGTAATATCTGTTCACTCCTAGGAAAAGTTCATGAAGTTAAGGGTATGTTGCACGGAAAAGTGTGCAAAAACGTTGGAATTATTATGCTCCAGGGAAGCTGGTTACATCCTGACATTGAGGACGGCATTGTACTGCTTGATGGATTTGATATCTTTCGAGATGATCGGATTGTGAACTTCAATAAAAGTAGTGGTGGAGTACTCACTTTCATCAACCGTATATGGTGTAACAGCTCTCATCTTTTGTTTCATTTTAATATCAGGAAAGTCAACTGTTTTGTCGTTCAACGTAAACCCCGTTTTCTTGGTAATTTTAATCATCTCCTGCTAGCATACATTTACATTGCCCCTGACACGCCCACTTCTGACATCCGAATGTTTTCCGACTCCTTCTCAACAAAATTCGTGACAGGCTTAGACCAGTCACTGTGTATTGTAACTAGTGATTTTAATCGTTTCGATATTTCTTTCTTAATAACTTTAGGTTTGGTTAATCTTGTGCACCTTCCCACTCGTTTGGAGGCCCAGCTTGATGGCATTTTGTAAATATCGCAGATGTCTTCTTTATAGAAAAACGAGCCCCTATTAGCACGTCCGACCACTGTACAATTCTTTTGCACCCAAAAATCTATGGTAAAGTGTTTCATCGTCAACAAGCAGAGGTAGCATCCCGAACAAAACGACGGAGGAATTCTACACATGATAACTTATCTCGACTCCAAGATGTGATCTCTTTAACCGATTTTTCTGTCTTCTCCAATTCAAATAATTCTCCCAGATGTGAACACCTCACCGGCTACCTAAGTTTCTGTTTTGATTTGTGTTACCCGATCGAGACGATATATATCCGTACCGACTGATTCTCATCGCCTCTCCTAAAAGGCCTTCGACGTAATAAGGAGAAGGCATATATGAATGTCAGGCGCTAAGATGGTAAATGACTCTCGATTATCATCAAGTCAGAGATTCAGCGCTTGAATCGGATGTATGTTGAAACCATCCTAGGCAACCAGAGCTGTCGCGAGATGTGGTCGGCGTTGAAGCAATTCTGTGGCACACGTGGGAGCTCCTGTTCTGACGTAGAAGAACTAAATCGACAATTTTCTGCCTCCTCTTGGTCCAATGCTCTACCGTCCGTTTTTAATTCTTCAGAAATCACCAACCCTGTTTCTCCGACCGAGGTTCCCAAAGTTTTAAAGCAACTTAAGTCAAACAAGGCCCACAGACCGGACTCATTAGCCCCTATTTTATTGAAAACCTGTGCCGGACACCTTGCAACACCCGTCGCTGAGTTGTTTAATTTGTGTATGTCCTCTGGAACAATCCCTGATTGCTGAAGGGCTGCCCGGATAAGACTCATTCCCAAGAAGGGTTCTTCAAAATATCGACCGATTGCATGTACCTCAACCTTGTTGAAGGTCTTTCAAAGAGTGCTGTTGGACCGTTTGACTACCCTCTCTCATGATNTCTTCGATTTGCTTATAAGAAATTCCTTTCGACTGTTGACGCTGTAGCGTATGTTGTCCATTCTGTGGCCTCAGTTCTTGATACAAATGTTGGAACTGTTCGCCTCATTTTTCTTAACTACGCCAACGCCTTTGGTTCGCTTGACCGTCGCATTCTCATTCAACGTCTTGCTGACTGCGCTTAGGATCCGACGTATTAAACGTTCTTGTCAACTACTTCTCTTCTAGGACACAATTTACCTCATGCAATGGTAAAGCGTCGTCCTCTTCTTCTGTTAACTCTGGTGTTTTCCAAGCCACCATTTTATCTCCCATCTTTTTTCTCCTGTACATAAACCACTGCCTGTCCCCACCAACTTTATTGCCTCTGTTAAATACCTCAGAGCCTTTTTTATCCCAGAACCTCTCTTGGACCTTACGTGTAGAGAACGTTTACAACAAGGTTCGTAAACTCTCTTTTTATGCTTTCAGGCTTAGGAAGCTTGCTGTTGCCCCAAACGTAATTTTAAAATTCGTGGTTGTATGCATCCTCCCTCATTGGATCTACTGTACCCCTGTATTTTTCTCAGCTTAAAATAAAAAGATTTCGTATTAATTTCCAGGTCTATTACACTCCTTTCTCCATGAAGCGGCATAGCCAGAGAAGTTCTGGTTGATTTTATTATGTGCAAACATATCGACGCATGTGAAAGAATAGCTGACCGAATCTTGAACAACGAAGATCACTGCTTGCACAAAGAACTTAATAAATCCATGTCAAACCCCCGTACCCGCTCTCATTATAGGCTGCTTCCCGCACGCACCGTAGTAAACAGAAACGGCATCCTCCCTTTTCTTGTCCGCTTTCTAGTAAATCGGGCACCTATTATTACAGGTTTGGTTGAACACCTCTTGAGTTAGTTGATTTATTCCCTTTTTTATCCGTCACTATCGTCTTCCTGCGTTCAGTTTTCTGTCGCTTTTTTATTTTTTAAATTAACCTATTCACACTCGGAGGCCATTCATCTCAGCTCCACTGTATTATCGTGAAAAAATCGCTGAAAATTCACCCTACGGGTGCATAAAGCTTACTTTGACTTGACTTGGATGGTGTATGTGTGTGTGTTCCCATCGTGTCAATCAGCTCACACCGCGGCTGACCAGAATTTCTGATTCATGTTGGTTCGTGTGTCGTCTTGAATGACAGACGGTCAGTTTAATTCACTTTTGGCTCATCAGTAATCTCCCGCCGAGTCTATCTTGAGTGTCCTATCCCAATTCCAGTTGAAAACTGACCAAGTCACGTATCCAATTCCGATTTAATTCTCAGTTACTTGTGACTAGTAGTGGTGTGGAATAGATGATATTCAGTTGGATTGATTATCCTTTAGACACACAGATCTTCCATGCGATGGATCCGGAGTTCAAAGCCCGGATGGGGTATTCGAATGTGTACCACTGATGAGCTCTGATGAGAGCAAAACCGGAGTCCACTAAGCGAACATTTCGCCGGATGAACGGAGGATTGTGCGCAGAGCTGGAGATAAACGCACGCATTGTTGTGGTACCGTTTACCCCCAACTACTCCCTGCTAGCCACAAATAACTGTGAGTTAAGTCTGAAAAATGCTGGCAATACCTTGAAACTGAGATGATGAGGGGATATATTCCTGTTCAGTGTGCATGCTCTACTCTCATCACTCCATGTGCACTGGGTGTAGGGCTTCGTGTGAGACCGAGAATTGAAAAAATGCTTTACAAAATGCTATTTAATTCCACTAAATGAATTGATAGATCATTTTCTAGACGACAACAGCGTTAGAATTCTCTGATACTTTATGTCATAAGCCATTTCTAAATTGATTAGCTGAATCAGATTGAAACCGATTCGTGTACAAGCGGCAACCAATGGCAACTGAATTGCGTTGCTTTTGGTTGGAATCACCATTTCAAAAACGTTCTGAAAAACCAGAAAATCAATCGCCTCAGATCTTCATAACAGAGTAATAGTGAGTGGATAAGTTAATTACCGTCATTGTAAAGTACTCCCAGATTAGAAAGTGGCTCAAATAGTGTCATTTCAGAAAAAAATTTATTATCATTCCCACTAGACTGAATTCGAGTTTGTTCCTACGAACATATGGGTTTTTGGGGGCCAACAGTCATTGAGATATCGAGAAGAATGTGACTGGTATGTGGCGACACCAGTTATCCCAGACGGTTTCACTTACCATATAGGTGAGATAGGATATTTTGGGCAAACTTTGCGTGATCACATATTTGAATGTGACACTGGTCAGGATGAGGGTGAACGAGAGTCGCAACCGGAGTTCCGCTTTGTCCGGGGAGACCGCGAATGTGGCAAATGCCAAACCGGAGATCATGAACTGTGTCCAGCCGTGTGTGTGTGGAATGGAAAAAGAGAAGGTGGGTTTTCACATACCGAGTAGTGAAACTCAAATATGAATCAGTAAACCAAAATAAAGAAAAACTTTACTCGGTTTGTGATTCACTTACTTGGCAAAGAATATCCTATTCGAATAATAATGGTTGCGGCCTACAGTTGAGTGATGCGTTTGTCATGCGGCCGAATCGATTGACTGATGCTGCCTGCTACCACACACGCACGCGCTCACGCCATGCAGTCTATTACAATATCGATCGGCTCCAACCAATCAGGTGTCCGTTCTGAACTGTCCACGCTGATTGGTTCGTTGACTGTTTAAACGCCTGCTTGACCGCATTCGAACGTCGTATGATCCATGGATGGAAGGATCTACGGATGTTAGAGTGCCCTCCGGCGTCGTGACGAACTGCTTGCTCACTGGCCTTTGAACCAGCTACGTTTACGTTTACGTACAGGAAATTAAAAAGAAGACTAATAAATTCACCATTCACGTATTTTGTTGCTTCCACAGGACAAAACAATAATGATCAACTGGCGAATCCGGAAAAATTACGTTCCCTTTCAAAACATTTTTAAGCCACCGGAATCAAATCGCCCGAGCCTCAATTCCCAAAAATTAGCTGTACAGGGTGCCATTTTACCCCTTATCTTTGTTTCTTAGCCTTTTATGCCTGTTTCCGATCCATCAAGTAGACTGATGGCGGTAGTTTTGACTCACACTATCCCGAAAACTCTCTTCAGTTCGTTGTCTTACAACTTACGGAATCGTTTTCTTCACAAAACGCATTTTGTGAACCCTTCAAAATGTGTTGAATGTATGGTTCCCCATGTTGAGATTGTGAACAATTCAGAAGCCTTGGTAAGATTAGAACCCACGCGTGGATAGGCCTACGCTTTTGTACAGCGCACGCTGAGCTAGGAGGCCACACCCATTCGAATTACCCCTTCAACTTACAGAGCTGTTGGGACAAAGATCAACACCATTCGTCTCACGATAAGCCCGGCAGCACACTTGCTAATTCTGTGAGCAAAATGAAACAACACATTCGACCCAAATTAGGGCCATAGCGGATCAATACTAATCTCGCGGAGATAAATCAACAATATTGCTAAGTACGGCAATATTCACTATTCTTCCGTCTGGTCCGTAGCCTATGGCCGGTAGAACATTGCTCACTGCGTACATTCGTTTTCTTGCATTCATCAATGTTATTTTCAGTCACATATAAGCAGCACAGTAAAACTTGTATACTGACTCGTGACTTGTGATTTGTGCTCAACGCCATTAAAATCCCGTGCTGCTGAAGCCGTGTCTTCTCTCCCGCGTGTTTTTGGGAGGTTTGAGAGATCGATAACCGACCGTGCATCCTGTGTTTCGCCTAAGTAGCTTCTGCTCCTAGAACTATCATCCGCTCACGGACTTAGTGTTAGTCCGCTGTTCTCGTGTTCCCGTGTGCTATACCTGTGCTATATCTCATGTTCTTTGAACTTGTGGTGTTCTCCTGTGATATAGTACTGCGCGACTTAATAGTAGGCAACGGATATAAGCGGAGCAGAACATGACAATTTGGCGACATAACAAGAGGCATATGGCATCCACCATGTAGCGTGTCAGCTGACTGCCCCGGTAGGTTTTCCTTAGAATTCACCGGTGTTCACCGAATGACCATCCTAGGTAAGTTTAATTGTGCAAATTATTTTTTTGTAGAGTGAATTTTTTTATGTTGCAGTTTTGAATTCGTGAGACTCATACTCTGATTCTCTTGAGACGTGCCAGCCTTTTATGCATGAACGACGCACCACACAGACGAAGAATGTCAGTTACATCCGGT
This sequence comes from Echinostoma caproni, assembly GCA_900618425.1. Lineage (NCBI taxonomy): Eukaryota > Metazoa > Platyhelminthes > Trematoda > Plagiorchiida > Echinostomatidae > Echinostoma > Echinostoma caproni. The sequence continues at coordinate 17,993 of UZAN01045209.1, forward strand.
CTATACCATTTTAAGTTAGATTTGAGAAACTATAATTTTCATTTGCGAAACCGTCATTTGGCTGAACCGTTCTCCTACTCGATCTCAGCATGTAAACAATTTTGGTATACAGGAGACATGGATTTCAGCTATTCTCTCTTTGCAATTGTCGTTGCCTTCCCTCCATCAGGTGTAATCTAACAGATCATGTGTCATGCCTGCCTTGCCCTCACTGGCTTTGTGCACCCCGGATAGTTTCTCTGATTTATAGTACAAAAGAAGATCTGTGTAGCAAACAGGACATCCTATACAGTTGATCAATGTGGTTCGTTTTACCCCAGAGCTTATGCCTACAACATGATTGTTTTGATCGAACTTTCACATGACTGATTGTGCACACGCACCTGAGGAGATTACGCGAATCACAGGTGAATCACAGCCGAATACACACCCAAGTGTGTAATACGACAAGTTACGTTGACTTGACAACGCATGGAGTGGAACTTCACAGTGCATGTCACTACTCCATTTTACCCACTACCCCCAGCCCAGTGGTTTTCGATGGGCTGTAAACTTACGCGGAATACTATGGTCGCATGAAAATAGTGATGCACAGCGTGGTTGGGGTGGATGGCATCCGTTTATCATATCCCCTAGTATGTAACTAGATCGGAATCAAGGGGTAAATCAGTTTCCAACAAGTCCTTCTACTCTATTCATCGGAATAACGGTTTTCAGCGTAACACCGACCTAAATCCAGAAGCATCCGTTTTTTGTTGGAAACTTCTGAATCATCTCATCTTATTTTATTTATTCCAATATATAATTGTATCGATTAACGCGGTGAATAAACGACAGAATGCATTCAATTGTGCTACTGGGAGAGAATGTGCCATTATGTGCGAGCAGACCAGGACTCGTGGACATGGACTTACGCTGCTGAAGCTTTCGTCCGTAGGATTACCTCTTCGGTTCCGGCTATCGCGAAGGGTAACCAACCTTTGGAACTCCCTTCCAGCTGACGTGGTGGAAGAGGTCAATGATAAGATGTTCAAGAGGAAGCTCGACAGCGTCCTGCGAACAATGTGGTATGCAGATCTATCATGAATGAGATCTTCGAGTCTGTGGTGATGAGGCTCATACGGGAAATTACCCTCTGCCTCTAATTGAAGAACATTGAACATTGAACAATTCACTAATCACCTGT
>UZAN01045209.1:19747-32655 GCA_900618425.1 Echinostoma caproni
AGCCAATCAGAACCCGTGCGGCCCAGGTAGAAGCTGAACAGCGCCAGTAATACTAGGACGCGGTTGACAGACGGCCCGGATAACCAATGAGCTTATTGTGTACCTAATGTTTGATCCCCCTAATTTCTTTCAATAAACGAACTAATACTTCAGTGGCCTTTTCCTCGCGTCTCGATTACTTGGGATATTGCGTACAAGTGTCAGTGTGATCCAGTGCCAAAGTGACATATATATATATATATATATATATAACACTGGCTTGTGGACAAGCATGTTGCCAACGCCAAAACAATATAAACAATAACTATATCGCGGGTGGGTGCGTTTGAGATACCGGGTATAGGGGAAGAGACTTAACTGTTACAATGGAAGATTACGAATAAATCTAATGACAGTTTTTTGTGCCTTTCACCGTACACATTTTGAAATATTTTCGTGTTGTTTGTTGTTTTTTACGAGGAATGGGATTTCGACAGGCAGACCGTACAGCATACGTGCCACTGACTTCTAGTCTGGGCAATATCTCTCAGCGTCTCTAACCAACAACAATCCTCATCCCTTGGATCCTAACCTAGAAGGTGGGCTGCACCAACCGAGGCCCTATCATCGTCTGACCACCGCGGCGCTTCTCCCAGCCTTACCCGGCACGTGCAAAGAGAGCACGACGGAGTAGTCAATGGGCAGGTATACTCAAAACGTTACCAAGTCATCGGAGGCGGTGTATGGTGATTACTTCTGTTAGAGAACAACTAATCCACACCAAACACACAACGGCGGTACCCTTCATTGCTCACCCGATATTCGCACCAGACAAGAGTAATGATTTGAAAACATCGACGGTCAAATACAGAAAGTCGATTAGCATCCTCTGCTCGGAGAGACCAGGCCTTGCAACCGTAAAGCAGAANAGCGCCCAAGGTACTTAAGGCACTCAACTACTTCTAGCCGATCACCACAGAGGGTGAGTACAGACACAGGCTCCTGTCAGTCTTGAACAGGCACTTTGCACTTTGATGGCGCAAAGCACATAACATACCTGGATACCTCTATCGTCCAGTGGTTCGAAGCATCTAGGACTACCTGTGTGTTGTCACCCAGCAAGGCCATGTCATCAGCATATTCTAAATCAAGAACTCTGTTCCCTGGAAGGAGTTCAACCCCACCGTTTGCTAGACCGGACAAAGCGTTCTGCAGAACATCCTCTATGACAAATCTGAAAAGAAATAGGGATATCGGACCGCCTTGTCGAATTCCACTGGAGACTGTGAAGGGTGGTGGAAGTTGGCTATAGGCCCTAATCCGACTTGAGGTATGACGATACAACTCTTTGAGGATCCACAAATACTTCTCAGGTACTCCATTCCGCTACAAAAAGCTCCATAAGGTGGTCCTAGCGATAGAGTTGAAGGTCGCGCGAATGTATGAGAGTACATTGATTGTTGGTTTTTGGAAGGCATGCCGGTGCTGTAGCAGCTGTCGGACGGTGAAGATTTGATCGATACAACGGCGACCGATACGAAACCCAGTCTGCTCCTTGCGGATCAGCTCTTCGTGCGTAGTGTACAATCGGCCGAGAATGACGGACGCCAACAGCTTTGACGCTATCGGGATTAGGCTTGTGCCCCTATGATTGCCGCAGTCATTGCGCGGGCCCTTTGTGAAGATGGGGACAACAATCGATTCCCCCCACAAGGAGGGGACCTGATCAGTGTTCCATACTTTAGAGAACAGTACTTGTAGTTCTTTCACAAGCTTTATTTCACCATCTTTAAATAAAGCAGGGGAAGGCCATCGGAGCCTGGCGCTTTGTGCCGTCCCAAGGCTTGGAGCTCCTTACGGATTTGCGCCTCAGAAGATGGGTCTGTTTTGACAGACCATGGGACGTGTGCCGGAATAGCTACAGGAGGAGCTGACGCTGGTAGCCAGCTAAACTGTGCTTTAAAGTGTTTCGCCCAGCGTGCAAGACGTCGCTGTTGATTGTGAATGAGCGAACCGTCATCTTCGCAAATCGTTTCAATCACACCCAAGGCTTTCCTACCGATGACCCGGATTGGATGGGACAGGCTGCGAGGATTACCCATGGCGGTAGCAGGTTCCATCTTTGACGCTTGTTGAGTACACCAGATCTCGCGGTCTCTGCGGTGGCTTACGTTGGGGTTACGACTCGTTGCTCGTCGGATTTCATGATGCTGTCTGCCGATCGGGATCGATCGGCGCGTGTCGATAAGGTGTATAGACTCTGCAGAAATCCAGGGTGTCGCGGCACGACGTGTCAGACCACAACTAAACTGAGCCAGCAGAATGCAGAGCATTCTTGATAAGCGACCAGTTTTGGTTGATGTCATCGGGTGGGGTTGGTTCTAGCTTTTCAGCTAGCGTGTTCTGAAAGGCAGTTAGGTGTGCTGGTTCAGACAGCTTATCACAGTCTAACCGTTGATGTGTCATGCGTTCGGAACAACAAGCTGGAGCACATAGCTAGCTTGGCGCAAACTAAGGCGTGGTCGGATTCGAGAGGAGTGCTTCACTACAATCGACAGTCTTGTATACAACCCCGCCATTTGTGGCATATAGCGACGCGGTTGATTTGTGTCCGTCTCTGACTCAAGGAGGGCAAACGTCAGGTGGCGTACCGGCAGTTGGAGCGTCAGAACTTCGTACTGGCGAGGAATAGGCGGTGGTCTGTAATTGCTGATCCGTGATTCGCATTCTGCGTTCATTGTGTACTACTGTCATGGGTCACTGCTCACATTTGTGAGTAGTGTGCAAAATGGTTGGTGATTTCTTTCGACGATCAAAAATTAACAAGACCACCGAGGACCAATTGCTGCGTCTCAAGGAATAACTACATTCAGTACTCGGTGTGCTGTCAGGAACTGCGATGGTATGTTTCAGATGAGATTTCTGTGTTATGTATGCGAAATTAGTGATTTCCCAGCTGTAATCTACGATAAACAACTACCCTCGACCGAGCACTGTCCTGTGGAATTAAAAGGCTACTACTATTACTACAATTACTACATCACCATCGGTGGTGTATGACGCATGAAGTCTGCTGTGAATAACTGACAGCTACTGCAGAATTCTTCCATTCGAGTGCACGTCCACATAAGTGTACATTTCCGTTCGCTACCTGAAGCACTATAGAAGGATATGCACCTCCCTTCCAAAAAGGACTGCTCGCGGATTCCAGATAAGTGAAGTTGTATATTCACCGTGTCTGAGAAAATACGTCCACACTACTGATATGTATCCAAGTAGTATGAGGGAATTGTGACTCCCTGCATCATTTAGTCAGTGTTGTTTTCTCACCAACAATAACTGTCAGCTGTAGAATTCATGCGACCGGTTAGAGCACAACTATTTCAGCGACTTGCTTGGGTGCGAATAGTCGGATAAACCGAGTGAGTAATGTCGAGGTTCGTCGTCGTGTACTGGTTGCGGACAGTCGTTCTTGACAAGAAGTAATCGCTCTACACCGCCTCCGATGACTTGGTAACGTTTTGAGTATACCTGCCCATTGACTACTCCGTCGTGCTCTCTTTGCACGTGCCGGGTAAGGCTGGGAGAAGCGCCGCGGTGGTCAGACGATGATAGGGCCTCGGTTGGTGCAGCCCACCTTCTAGGTTAGGATCCAAGGGATGAGGATTGTTGTTGGTTAGAGATGCTGTGAGATGTTACCCAGACTAGAAGTCAGTGGCGCGTGTGTTGTACGATTTGCCTGTTGAAATCCACTGCTCTATCATTAAGAAAAACGGTAAAACATTACCTACAAAAAATTTCAAAAACGTGTACGGAAAAATACAATGTTCTTATCTCGTGTATTTTAAATTTCCCATTTTAACAGTTCCACTTTTTTGCCAACCTCCTCATTCCGTTGTTGTTATTGTTATTGTTTTTATGGCGTTGGCACCTTGCGTGACCGCAAGCTGGTTATATATATATATATTTGTATATATATATATATTATAGTGTGTTGTGAACCACGTGGTAACATGTACATTCCAAACTACTTCCCAACACAAAGCAAGCAGCTTTCACGAATTGATCGGTACACTTACGGATGGCATTTTCACCCATTCTAATTGATTTATTCATCGAAAAGTGTGCTGTGTTTTTATGAAAGAACATGTAAAATCGATTCTTGTTCGTTTTGTTTGACGCGCCGTTTACAAGACCTTACAGTCAACATTATGGGCCAGCGCGATGAACGTACTTTATCAGATAAGAAACGTTTCTCTTTATTGGTTCTCATTTGATTGGCCATTTATCTATTTTTATTACTCCTAATACAAGTGAAAATAATACAATAGCATTATTTATTGCTTCGTTTGGTCACGTGTGATTGGTGAAGAACACTCTAGTTATAGTTTCATTTTATCGTTGAATGAATGAATATGCAACCAACCACTTTATGAAATACCGAAAGTGGCAAGTGGCGTTCACTTAAAATGGAGAAATGTGTAATTTTGCTCTCTTGAATTGTTTCCACTAAAAAAGAACACAAATGAAGCAAAGTCAGAATTTTATCGGTATATCATCATCTACAGTTTTCTTGATGCGTTCAGAATGAAAAAATTGATCTGAACAAAAAAGGGTGGTAATGGGATAATCATAGTTTTATTGTTAAATCCATACATTGTGTTTTAGGATCACGGCAATGTTACGGTAGGCGAATATCGCGAATGGTCATTTTAATTTTTCTTTAATTGTCACTCGATTACTATCTGCTATTGGAAAGTGTGTTTCATCATTGTAGTGGTGAGTTAGCATCACTCAATACACATTGAGTGTGCTCAACCCGCCAATCGGGTTCGAACTCCAAACCTCGATTCGAAAGCATACGGGCAATCGCCTATCCGGCCCTAACAGGACTTACCATGATCAAAAACACGTTCCAATAGAAATAACCCGGTCGTCTGGCCGCACGACATGTAACTGAAAGACAAGGGTGACTCTTCATCGAGCTGGAATATTCCTGTTTCATGATGCGTTTGGTTATTTCCACGTGTTCATGCAATTTCCACTCCTGAGAGGGATGGAATGGACATAGAGAGAGGGCGGGAACTCATTATCCTAAGCATTCATCACCGTCATCATCATCATTATCATTCCACACAGACAGTCCACCGAAAATCGCCGTCATCGAAGTCGATTGTGGACCCGAGCTGTTGCCAAATACTACTAAGCTTGTTTTTCAAATCACGAAACAGCTTTTGCAATCACAACGAGACTGGTAATGGTGCGGTAGCTTCTGCACCTCTCTGACCCAACGAGCTACACAGGATGGCTTTTGTCAAGCCGCGGATCTAATCATGCCTGGAAGGTCGAAAGATAGAGACCAGACGAAGTTCAGTCTCCTGGTACTCCAGGTTGGGGGTTCGACTCGAGTTAGCGTCTCAGTTGGTAAAATGGTAGAGGAGTAAAAAGATCCAAGTAAGTGGGCCTCTAGTTCGCTTTACTCAATGCCTTGTGATTAGGTCCTTGTTAGAAATAAAGGCTTTGGTTGATGGCGCCGAAATGGTTTCCTGCTTAGTGGCTTGACACACTGGCAGTATCCGTCCACTATCATCATCATTATCATCATCATTATCCGGGTCATCATCACCATGTCATCTCACACGAACAATCCACCGAAACTTGTCCTCGTCCAAGTCGAACGCCGATATGAGCTGTTGCGAAATACTACTAAATTTGTCTTGCAAATCCTAAAGAAATTCAAAAGAAAAAAATCATGTCAAATAAATACCATTATCAGTGAATTGCCGGATTTGTTTTCTCGTTTATAAAAACAGAAAGGCAGACGTAACAACGTTTACAAGAAAGCAAATGATCCATAAATTTATACATGCTTTTTAAGCCATCATACATCAGATACACGGACAGCGAGGGTACAAACCATGGTTATAACAAATGCGTTAGTTTTAGTCATGAATGTTGCGTCATTTGAGCTCCGTATCGTTACTATCTACTATTCTACGAGGTCTTCGCTCGCTCAGANNNACATACCCTAGCAACTGATTGATCATGCCTAAAGATGATAGCTGGACATGTTCCACTCCGTGATTCTGCTGAACCTCCCGGGTTTCTGACCAGCACAGTGTGAACAAGATTTAAATGCGTGTGATGTCCGATTTCCAAACCCAGGACAGATGGGCGATCACTTACCACGCGGATTTGTTCCAGCACGAGCGTAACACACTACTGGTCATTTCCAAATGTCCGTCTATGTGATGGTGGCAGTACGCACTGATCACGAAATGCGAATCACATACTTAAAAATAAAACAGACGCCGTGGAATGATGACAATCCACCCATAGCCACCAATATATAAGTATAATATTTAAAACTAAGATGTATTTTTCCAAATGACGATCGTCTTTCACGAATTTGATCAACCCCTGTAAAGTAAACTTTCGGTTAGCCACGAGTGTCTTGTATTATTTGGTCGGCACAAAAATTGACGAATCAGATTGGACCAATCCGTCCTCGGCGGTTTTCCACTCCGTTACACTTGTCACAAGTCACAGGTACACATACCCTCGCGCACCAGCAATGACGTGAGTATCATCCCTGTCCAGCTGTCCATTTTTTCACCCATCACGTGATCGGTAAACTAAGACGTATTACTGCTCCTTCACTCGAGCTTTCCGTGTGTACAACTTTTCACATGTTCCGTTTGAGGCATTGTGGACAGCATTTCAAAGCGGATCTCTGTCAGGTTCCAGTTGACACGGTTTCTGGCGACAAGGAGGGTCGTAAATTCTGTTTCGAAGGAGGAAACACGACATTCATACCCGCCTGACAATAATCAGACAATCTTTGCATGTCGTCCGGCACCGGGATACAATTACATGGGGTTATCTATTTGACCACGATTTTGCGATAACACAGACAAGGGTGGATCGATACACTGTAGAATCAGTTTTTCCCCTGAGATACATTTAGTTCGGGCAGGATTTCGTTTAAGTATTATCGGCCCCGTGGTTCACGCACAGTTTCCGAACTTCTTTTATTGCGATTAGTGACGATACCCGGATGGAAAAACAGTATTTCCCAATCTTGTTTTCTCAATGAAAAACCACGAAAGTAAAGACGAAATAACTAGTTTCGTTTCTCATTCCTTTAGGTATTGTGCAAGTTCTTAGATCAAGTTACAAAAATTTAAACTCATTACAACAATTATTGTTACTGTGAGTAAAGGAGGTGTAGATGTGCGTTTGTACCCGAAAGAACCGTATTTTGTAATTTTAATTTAGAGCTTATCACATCAAGTAGTTTTGTGCTCGTGGTCTCGATGAAGGGTGGTTACCAGTCAGCTGCCTGATCCACAGCCCGTACACGTTAAGCATTAGCTATGAGATCCCAGAATCGCCCCATTTTGAGCTCCATGGTTATGCAATTTACGTGATATGCTTAATGATAATGAAAATAATAATAATAATAACCAACAAAAGAGCACTGGACAGCTGTTCCGTCCTGTTTGAGACTCGTCAGCAGTGCGTACATTTTGTGTCCCTTTCAGGACTCGATCAATGTTCAGCCGGGTCAGGACTTCAAACCCTTACCCCTGAGCTACACGATCGACGGTTATCACCTTGTGCGAATGGCTTAATCAATTTAGATTCCAATGCCAACAAACAGTGGGGACTAAACGATCCCCAAAGGAGTGAAACCAACACCCAAGACCATCAAGAGTGTCTGGTGCCTCTGAACAATCGAATAGGCTAATCCAAGCTTGATACTCTAAATAGTCATAATGCTCATTAAAAATAAAGATAACCTAATAGACCACCGCAGTATGCACAAGAATAAGGAAAATTGGATATTCTGATTTGGATAAGTTGAACATCCGAGCAAATATCAGTATAACCGGCGACATTTGCGTCCAACGACATAACAAAATCCCTTTTGTAACCTCAAGCTAGGTTCCCATGTAGAATAGAATGATTAAATTGAGTGCTATGTGACTAGCAATACTACATGCCTCACGAATCGATCGATCGGTGGGTTTGTCTTCCATTTTAAAAGCCTCGCGTCAATGCAGTACCGGATAGGTCTCGTTTGCAGGCTAATTTATGGGGCGCGTGAAACACGCACACACCAACGGGAACGACTTCGTAGATGATAAAGGCAAGTTCTTAATAAAGTGCTAACATCCCTTTCGAGTTCATTGGGAAACCTTCTAAAGCAAAGAAACCATAAACTATCCCGGATAGTAATACGTTAGTACAACTAGCGCAAAAAGCCATAACACCAGACAATTAGTGAGCATATAGCTGAATTCTACCGTTGATCGTGTCTACACAGAAACCGATCCGATCATTGTATTCATCATCAACGTGATGTGTGAAACATCGGGAAATGATCCATTACCCTCCTACTCTGCAAACAGTACTGAACAATTCATTTGTGGATTTCTACTAAGAAGTCTACTTTGGTAGGACGGAGAGCCAATTCCCTCATAAAATAGCCAAATACATCGTTCTGTAGCTTCGGGCGGCAATTCAGATTTAAAAGCAACAAAAATTGTTACTTCGTGAATTGCGTGGAAAAGAAACACACACAAAGAATTTTGATTATGCAACGCCGACACGAAGGACAACACTGTGCCACTCAATAGTTTAAGTAATTCAGACTACTGAAACATTTGGATCCCGTTACGAATTCGAACAAGTAAGTCAGAAGACAAACACTGATGAGGCAATCAAGGGAACATTTTTCTATAAAAGATACGTGGATGAAGTGTTTCTCATCTTCAGTCACCTTCACGATATGGTTGTATTGTTGGGTGAATTCAACACAGCCCACCCCAACTTGAAATTCACCTGTGAAGCGGAGAAGGCAAATTCGTCAACTTTTTTTAATGTCCTAATAACCCGTAAAAGTGACGATCTATCTTGCGCAAGAAGACTTGGTCCGGGCAGTACCTTCATTTCAACAGTTTCTCACCAATGGAACACAAGAGAACCCTGGTTCGGACGTTGTTCCCTAGAGCGAGAAAAATATGTACAGAAGACACAATACTAAGTGAACAGGAGAATATCTATAGCGCATTACGGGTAAATGGTTATCCGGAATGTTTCGTTCGTTTTCATTATCGGNCAGGAATCCGGACTCAAGCCACTACCCATCGGGTGCCTAAAAAGAATATTTACATCTCGTTGCCATACAACCGGGAGTCAATAATGCAGCTTATCACACAGCGTATAAAAAACGCGTTACAAAGAACCAAATACGCTGCCGCATTAAGACTCCATTCGATCACACGGCACCTCCCCCTCCCCCCATTCAAAGATTGTCGTCCAGTCGAGTCCACCTCTCATTGCATTTACGCCTTCTGATGCAGCTGCAACGAAGTATACATTCGTAGAACCGACCGATCACTGCGAACTAGAATCGCTGAACATCCCCAAGTATGTGCGTGATTCTATGACTCAGCCCATACCACAGACTCTGATCGCATCAGGCAGACCGGCTTCGGCCATCGCACGTCAATTGGTTCACAATTTACACTTGTAATAATTTCACTGGATGCTTACGTGACCAAGTACTAAAAATGATCAATGACACATTGCGCAATCTCATAGGATGTTAGTGGTGGTGGTGGCGATGCCACAGTGATTTAGTCCCTGTCACTGGCGTGCTACGGAATCTATGGCCCCGGAGATTGAGATTCGCCACCGCTACTTAACTTTGGTGGTAGGCAACTTCGCTGTCATCTGGGGACCATCATGTGTTTCACCAATCCAAGTCCCCGCGAGGTTTAGGTCTCGGACTTCCATTACTGAACAGCAGATCCACTGGAAAGCTGAACAGTTATCCACTAAAAGTTTCACTCCTCATTTGATAAATTCCCTGTTGGGAGCTCGGAGACTTGCATTCCAGTCTAAGATGCACATTCGCCAAATCACCGGCAATCCAACGGAATGCGGAAGCCGAAATGCCAAAATTGATCGCTTTTTTTACCACGTGACTCTAAGTTTAGCTCGCCTGTGTGTTGCCGATTCGGGAATCGCACAGTTAGGAGTCTCAGTCTAAGCGCCCAGAGGTTTAGCAGAGTTAATTTTCATACCGGATGAGTATTTGGGTCGAAGGAATGAATAGTCTATAAAAGATGACTTCCAAGTACTCTACTTCGTCACATTTAATGGATCAAGCAAAATGTTTAAATATGAATTGTGCAAAAGCGCACGGTTACAACAGTTGCTCTATTTTCGCCAGAACCGTTGACTGTCATAACTCGACCGGGGGCAAACAGCGTGCAATATCCCAGTTGTTGTTTGTCGAATTGCGGAACTGTCATTTTTATTTGCATCGATCCCTTGACATTCATTTTCTATTCTCCAAAAATACACGAAACAGAAATTTTGATCGAATATCAATATCTATCGACCATCCAAGAAACTTCCTCTATTTGTTTCTCCACCCCTTCTCCCCCGCGCCTTTATAAATTATGAAAAACCATTACTGTCTTTCTTTAACCCCTTCCACCAGAACACTAATTCAAGCAGTTTTCTTGTCCACAGTGGCTTCACAGTTTGATCTCAAAGTGATTGTGTACCATAACATAACATTCGTGTTCTGTACGCAGTCAAAGGTTAACAGAGCAACGCGCTCATCAGAGTGAGGATCTCTTGAGAACTGTACCCATGAACATGTACTCTGATGACATAATACCGGCCCCAACCTCAAAATGGAACGCAAGCCTGAATTGTTTGCACTTGAGAGGGTGAGGCAGCGGCGACCGGGCCGGGTGGGGGGGGGGGACGTTCACTCGTTCTACTTCTCAATAAACTGAGATTCTGATTGAGGCGGATAGAAATCTTTAACACGTTAAATCTCATCAAAATCTATCTGGGGAACATGTATCCGCAAACTAAGGCATAGATCTCCCCCCGGGAGGGAGGGACTCATTAAGCTCTAATGTCACTTTTACCACCTATTGAACAAAGGCTATTGCAGACTGTGGTTGGTAAAAAAAAAAAGAACCCGACGTGTTAAGCAACCACAGTGTAAACAGTTTTTGAAACGCCCTTCTTCGTCTGGACGGTACTTCTAATTTTGGTTTTCCAGTCTCGTTGGTTCACGACCGGGAATTGTGTTCCCCCCGTCCCCGCCCCGCTTCGCGTACCGAATCAGGTGCAGTGCAGTTCAATGTTTTACGAAGAATGACTGACGTTTATCAAATTCAATAGCAGCAATGTGTTCTGCCGATAATCGATGATAGCGGATCCTTTTGGTCAAGCATTGTTTTTTTTTTGTTTTTCAACAGCGAATCGTCAGTTGTTTCATTGGATCAATTGTGAACTTTAACAAATGAGAAAATAAGCTACTGCTGCAGCTGGTGTGGTGGTGGTGGTGGTGTACGATGCATTCAGGGGGAAATAAATCAATTTGACTAATTGATTTTTCAATGAACTAAAAACAAATGAAAGCGGTTCTTATGATAAGAGTATCCAACGGCACCGGTGTGTGGTGTGAGTGTCGACCAGATTTCGAAACTAAATCTCCATAGATGTTGAGAATCGCTGAGAATGCATGTACATCATCACAATGGGAATCTTTCTCTCTTTAGATTCCAATTTAAAGATGATTTTTTCCCAAAGACCAAGACATGGAGTATTGTATGTCATAACAAATAATTTGTCTAGGGCAAAATCTTATTGTTTAGGGGTTACAACACAGAAATATAGAAATGGTTTTCTGCATCCAGATAATGGATCACAAAAGTCAAGTCTTGTCATCGGATAGAAAAAAGCCCGGACACAGCGGTCCGGAGAAACAGAACCGGACGAATATTTAACTGACCACTCCATCCACCTCCCACCCACCTCTCGGGCGCCCAATCGTGAGCCCTCAAACCGGAGCGAGATGTGTATTTAATTGCGTTTCACGCACTAACGAGTCATTAAATTGGCCCAAATTTGACGGAAATATGTCACGATACTGGGGAGGAACTAACTACAATGTACAAACATTCCAATAGGGAATCAGGTAACAAGTTTGATTGATTGCACTAACAGTACAACAGATACCACTCCGGTTTCAATTGTAGTGATTCCATCTCCAACGTTCTGCATCCAAAAGAAATTTCGATCATAAATCTGTTTGTTGCATTTACATATTTGCGCACACTTTTCCATATTACCTTTTAAGCACGGCTCAGGCAACACTCCGGTGTGATGATATACCATGTTTGTGAATAAGCTCAAAAGAGTATCATTCCAAAATAACGTTAGTCTTATATACAATCGATTCGTGTTGACCATTATTGCGATCTGATAAAGACTGAGCAGCGTCTCGATTCATATTGCCGATTCCAAGTGAAACGATTCGGTTAGGTGTAAACTGTGTTCTGCGAGTTTCTGTGTGTGCCCCGTCCGCCTCGCTAGGCACAAATCGCCTGGGTTTCGGATTCACCAACTTTCGCCGTCTATCAATGTTTGTCGCAAACCCCGCATTCGGACTACATGAACCCAAAGCTCTCTCACACATGAGCAGTGATTTACCGCCGGGTACTGTTAGTCCGCGTGAAACTGATCGAACATCTGAAGCCTCTCAATCACCTCCATTGTTACTCGATTTCAATTGGTGAAATATGTTCGACTCTCTAACTAAAAGCCGGAAAATAGCCGTTCGATTTCGTGGGGTTCACGTGATCCCGAGTGCCCCGAGAAAATCGACGTGAGACGTATATCCGGTATGTATCTGCAAGTGTTTGTGTGTGTGTGTAACAGCCCGTTCTAGCCGTTATCAAAAATCGATAATAGTGAAGTGTTTTCCCGTTCAATGCGATGGAAATCACTGTGATGACCGGAAAAGAGCACTCACTGGACTCGTCAGCAGTGCGCGTACTTTTAGTGTCCCTATCAGGACTCGAACCGCGATTCGTCAAGCTGGGACTTCA
>UZAN01045210.1:0-14963 GCA_900618425.1 Echinostoma caproni
CGATGGTTAGCTACACTGAATGATATGGCTGGGTGTCGCAAACAGTGGCGCTCGTGCATCCACTCGTTATTTTCCTAACACTACTCTATATGTATTCCCCATCTTCCGCTTGAATTTGCTTCGGCATTCCTATCTTCATTTCGCTCTTTTATCCAAATGGGTAACCAAAAGACAGCAACCAAAACCGCCGCACGAAAGTGCATGGTTAATGGTTGTAAAAAAAGAAACTGAACCATAGAATTTAACTTTGCGACTTTCGCTGATGGCATTTAGGGTAATAGCTGATTCACGTACAAGACATCTCAATTCTACCTAATTTTTTGGTTAGTGTTTCGAATATCTTGTGTTTGGTTATGCACATCGTGATTTAGTGGTCCATCCGATGCAATTTTTGGCGTATAATTTATTCATCATCATTGTACAGCGTAATACAGCTAAGCGAACTTCACTGATCGCTGCCGAACTCATATTGCATACAGGGTAAGTGATAATGGGTAAGGACAGGAATTGGACCGAACAGGAAAAGAAAGTGAACCTCTATGGTCAGCACCCCGATTAAACAGGCCAGGTGTGCATACATTCTATTGTAAGCATTCTGGTCTCATAAGAATGGACAGCAAAATCATTTCGTACCCTAACCTTCAGTGTCTCCAATCATGCGGTCACGGAGTCTTTTGAACCCCAACCCGGAAGACGAGCGACACCTACCCTACCTAATCGCTCTGTGCATTTCTTCATGCCTAGTCTCCACGTCATCTTCTGGCCTCCACGTGGCTTTCTTCAGCCTGTAACAGCAGTGCAAACAAGGCGCGCTGCGGTAGGCGACCGTCGGACATAGGCAAAACGTCCTAACCAACGGAGCCTATTGAGCTGCATTAGATGCGATAGCGAGTTCTTGTTTGAGGTATTCTCAAACACCCGACGACTTACTTCTAAGTCACTGACCCGCTTACTCCATCCAACCTGGGTCAGACTACGTAAGCATCGATTAACGAACACTGCTAAACGACGCGGCCGCCACAGGTGTTTAAGTCCCGCGTATGCTGCCCCAGCCTTGAAATGCGGGCAGTTATCTCCTTTGATGCACTACCGTCGTTGGTCACGCAGCTATCTAATTACGAAAAGCAGTCAACTTCAGCTAATTCCTGACCGTCCAGTTTCAGAACGAAACTCGGCGACACCCAGTCTTGTAGCGTAAATTTGCACTTTGAAGGTGCAAAGCACATACCGAACGGAGCTAATCTGTCAAGTGCTCTTTCCGCATTCTCCATGCATTCGAACAAATGGACGATATCGTCAGTGTACTCTAAATCGCACAGCTTTTCTTCAGCTGTCCATTCAATACCTACATTTTGGAGACCACTTGGTGCATTCTCCAGTACTTTGTCATAGACGAAATTGAACAGGAATGGCGAAATAAAGCACCCTTGACGAACACCGCTGCTGGTTACGAACGACCTACTCAGCTTGTCGTAGACCCTTAGGCTAACCCTTAGGCTACCACAAGTATGCGAGTAGAGTGAACTCAGTATGTTCACGTACTTCTGCGGCATTCCTTTGCGAACGAGCGAACCCATATGGGAATCGCGGTCAACTGAGTCGAAGGCTCTTTTTAATTCAAGGAACACGACAACTGTCGGTCGACGGTGCATGTGGCGTAGCTCGAGAACTTGACGCATAGTGAAGATTTAGTCTATACAACAGCGGCTTGCTCGAAATCCTGCTTGTTGTTCCCGGATGTTTTTCTCCTTAAACGGTGTCAGACGTTGGCGTATGATGAAGGCTAGTAACTTGATGACGATTGGGATCAAAATTATTCCACGGTGGTTTGCGCAGTCATTGCGAGATCCCTTCTTAAAAATGGGAACAATCAATGATTCGCTTCAGGATGATGGAATGCGCTCATGTGACCAGATGTTATGCATTAGATCACTAATGGAGTCTACGAGGTCAGCACCTCGACTTGAAAAGAGTGGGGGGAAGCCTGTCCGGTCCTGCTGCTTTTCCTTTCTTCAGGCCTTCGATGCACGATCGAATTCCTGCTGCAGTAGGAGGTTCACATGTGACTTCCCATGGAGCCGCAACTACAACAGACGATATAGTCTGGTTAGCACCCGGCCAGTTGAACTGTTCGTTGAAGTACTCCACCCACCAGTCAAGCCGTTGTTCCCTATTGTGAAAAGCTTGCCCACTTTTGTCGCAGATTGGTTCACTAACTGTGGTTCGCCGACCTCCCGTATTGCGTATCAGTTGGAACAGTTGGAACTATTCCCTGATGCAGCTGCTGCTTCCATTTCACTAGCCATCGTTGCCCACCAGTTCTCACGGTCTTTCTTAAGGCTCCTCGTGAGTTGACGTTGTAGACGCCACCTACCCCTGCCTTGATCCCGGGCGGTGGGGATTTGCCGCTTTTTCTCCATCAGTGCTACTGAATCAACAGATATCCAATGCCTCGGGCGGGCTACCGCTTCAGACACAAGCAACTCTCGCAGCGGAGTGCGTTGCTCGTCTAATCTGATCCCATTGTTCATCTACACTACCACCCCATCAAGCGTTTAGCTCTTGCCCTAGTTCTGATTCAAGAAGGGGACGAACGGCTGGGCCAGATAAACGATGATCTGCCAATCGTGTTTGATGGGTTGTTTGTGACCAGTGAGTTGGAGAGTGAACTGCATCAACTCTAATGCGTGATCAGACTCAATGCAGGTGGTCCAATAGGACCTGCAGTTTTGCACTGAGCCACGCCAACGGTAACTTACTGCTATGTGGTCGACTTTAGTTAGCGTACCGGTTGAACTGGAGCGCCACGTTGCCGTTCGTCAAGAGCTGTGTTGGAAGTTGATGCTTGATAGGAGCAGATGATGGTCTGCACAGAACTGAAGAATTCGATCGCCATTATCTGTTCGCTGGCAGGGCAGAGCACAATGACCGTCTAGGCAAGCTTCCGATGCGCTCAGTTTTCCAACTTGAGCGTAACATCACCTGTGAGAACAACTATATCGGAGCTTCGACTCAACCGAATGATTTCGATGAGTTTATCATAAAACTCGTCCTTTTGTGTATCAGAAGTGCAGTTGATCGGTGCATACGCTGAAATGCTGACTAAACACGTTTTGGTGTTGCTTTCCTTCCGGACGCTGATGAACCCTTGCTGTCGCATCGCACATAAATAACTATTGACGGGGATCCACTCGAGTCGTTCAGGTTCGTCTTTATTATGGCGTCTATTTGTAGCTGATTCTGTTTATAGCATTCAAGTGATGTGCCGTGTGGAACATTCATCTAATTTCCTAGTTTGTAGTAATGTTATTGGTTTCGAAAGCTCCTCTTGGATCTAAGCGATAAAGAATTCAAAAAATGTCCTTGGGAATGTTACTATGGTATTGTTTAATCGCCATTGGGATTCAAACTACTCTTACTATCGATTTCCCAAATTTGCTTGCCGTATGCTTGACTTGCATAAGGAAGCCAATAGGAGAGTCATTACTCTCATTATGCCCAGTTCAGGATACTAAAGGCAGTTGTTTGTTTAACAAACTGCGGATTTTCTATCCGACAGAGAGAATATTGTATTGTACTGTATTGTATTATAGTGACTTGTGCCTACACTTCAGTCAAAATATGTTCACCGTTACAATCTGATAAAAAAATGACATAAGTCGTTGGCAATAATGTTAAATCTAAAACAGATGATCCTCTTTTTGAGTTTAAAGCTAATTCGTTTCGGATCTTCATCGTGTCCATTAGAATACGAACCAAATGGGGGTACCGATGGTTTGCAATAAATGTTTATGCGGGAGGATGAGCAGGGATAATTGGATCGGAATGTAGTGTGAGAAGGACAATGATACATGGAGATTGACCGGGGTCGTTGAGTATCTTATATTTCCCAAATTCTTACGTGAACAAATATGAAAATCACAATTTTTTTTATTGAAGTTTTAACGGAATATGAGAAACACAGCTGGTAATTACCATACCCTTTTAGGTAATCCAGAGGAAATAACGGACGAACAATAAGGCGTGGCAGAAAAAAATGCGTTAATATACAAAAGAACATATGGTCGCATACTTCGCTCTAAGTTTTCGTGGCTTGTGTATCTGAAAGGATAAGCGACGCAGTCTACCAACACCGGCTAGCAAATGAGAGGACCGCCGTAGATTGCTCTCTATGGTGCATTTTATGTGCTCTGGTGATGGGTACGGAATTGATGACTGATTGTTCCAAGGAATACTCGGATCGGGAAAGACTAAAACGCATTGGAAGCATTTATGTATAAGTCTTCAACTGGAGACCGAATGGCTTCGAGAATAATTGCACTTGTACTAAACTGTCCGAAAATGATTCCATGTCAGATTGGGTTGAAGTGGCTTCACATAAAACCACATGAACATATTTAAAGGTTTTCGCTGGCGGGATAGAGAGTAAGTCACTGATGGATGTAGAAAATAAGTATGGAGAAAGCACAGTACCAGGAAGGGCTTCAGAACTAATTACTAACGGTTTTGAAGCAGAGCCGTTTGCTTTCGTCTTTTGAATCCTTCCTGCGAAAGTCTTTTAACCACAACAACCAAATTACTGTAACTTTCGGAGAGAATTAGATCGTAGAATAGAAACGAAAGTGGAAGAATAATCAAGGAGAACAACGAACGAGTTTGGGGGAATCATCTAAATATTTCCAAATAGAGTGCATCAGTGAAGTGACAGCATCCAAAGTACATATAGTTGGCTTACACACAAAATGAAGGGGTCACTAGGAACATTAGTGCCAAACTGCAAATGGGTGAAAATGGCGCGCTATACTGTTTTAACTCCAGAAGAATTCGAAGACGATGGGACGAAGGTGCTTACATAAAATGCTTGATGAAGCTGATTTAAGAATCGGGCCAATGGTGAATGGTCCCCGGGATTCCGTGGTTGAACATGTGCAAATGGATTAATAGCGGACACGAACATCTCTCTGAGTGAATCAGCGCTATACTTGAACATGGAAAAAGAGACCATCAAAAGGAACTGAATTCATGATTTTTTCTGTCGTAAGAAGATGATGAAAGTCATGGGTTGTTATGTCTAACCGAACTATCATTGAAGTTGGTCTAACGATTCCAGCAAAAAGACAGTTGGAAAACAGTGCGAGCCTTTATTGGTATCACCAGCCAAGATGTGGTCCTGGTCTAGTAAGGAAAAGAGAACGTGTGGTATTTATGGGGTTGCTCACTGTCTAGAAAATTTTCCGGAATGGGAGTTACGTGGGTGGCGATGGAGGACTTGCCAGAAATCAGATCCCTGCTTTGTACTTTTACTCTGACTCACACGTATCCATTTCGATCGAGAAAATGCCAACACGTTCACACGGTCGCGACTGATCTCATTCCTGTTCGCATTCGTACACTGAGAATTCTCAGGAGAGAGTTAGGCTTCTCCTGACATGGGTGATCGGGTCTACGGTAAATGGATAAGCTTTTGGATATTGAGATAGATCATTTGAAGGACAAATGAATGCAGCTTTATTGCTGTCCACGACGATAGTTTTGTTTGTTTACTGTTTTTCCTGTCTACACGGGTATAATCGTCTTCCATCTCCTGTTTCCAGAACTTGCTTTGCGGATGAAGCATTCAGTCTTTCGGTCTCTGTCCTTATTTGCAACGTAAGCTGTTTGACAGTGGTCTTTTGGTGCATCTTGAGCGCTTGCTCTTTTTGTCAGCTTTTATCAGCGGATAGAATACACTGACAGGGTGCACAAAAAATGATTCCATAGGGCAGCATAAATTGAAAATCACGTTAACCCTTTCAGTAAACTGTTCAACAGACCAGAGGGATTGTTGAGCGGAAAACCACGAGGACATGGTGGCAAGATTTTTCCTTAGGAAAAGGAGTCTGTCGGCTGAAAGGTTCCGAAATTTTGTTAAAGTGTTTTGTTTGAATGAAAGCGATGTATATTAACCGAGAGTAAAAGTTTGGTCTAAGACGTAGAAGACAGTGGTCTCTAGTGGAGATTGATGTCTTCAGTTTGAGAGAGAAAAGTTTGGGATGGTTAGTGATGACCTTGTCCAATGCAGCATCTCTGGTGGGTGTTAGAGAGAGATATGCTACGCCGAATGAAAGTAAAGGTTGGGTTGATCCATGATTAAAATCATCAACAGTTAATATTAGATTATCATCAACTAGGGGACCGATGAAATGAATAAATACATCGTAAAAGGGGCTGATTTCGATTTGTGAGCAAAAAGGGCTAAGGTGGAGGTTGATAATAATTATGCTACTGTAAGGGGAAAATCGTGAAATTCACAGATAATATCCACGGCTTTTCCGATGATTTTAGACTGTTCTTAAACCTTTCCAAATGTTTTGCATCAGTTTACTGTATTCTACGAACCGGAGGTTCGAAATTCCCCTCCACCATTTTTTCTCGTTCATTGTTTACAGTTGGTTCATATGATGAACAGGTTTCACTCTTCACAGCAATCTGTGAACTGAGAGCATTCGAAACACCATATGTAAACTGCATCTCTCATTATTTTAGATTCATAGCTACCGACAAGTCGACGCGAGTCTCTTTGTAACCTAAACTGTTTTTTAAGCATTTCTCATGACTCCGAGGCCTGCACCAAAAAACTTTTTTTTGCCAAATAGTCGTAGCTTGGCTATCATAAATAGGGTTTCGGTTGTTCCATTTGATGTTCACTTACCTAGCATTAATGATATTGACACTAGACCGTGTGTTTCCTTTGCTAATTAAGTTTTTTCTGACCGTTTGTTATTATCTTTTTGGGATGACTTTGTTATACATTCACTCGATTACTTATCGCCCTTTGCCTTCTCGTAAACCTTTCAGTATATGCTCTGTTATTTGTTACCTCAAACAAGTTCGTACCGAAAGATAGTAGGTTGACAGAGAACTTTCAGCGAACCTCAGTAATTCAAATTTCACTATCGTTAGTGACACTATTGACTTTCTTTTTGGTCACCACGGCTGAAGAACCATATATGATTTCTTAAAAAGTTATATTCTTGTTTAGAATCATGCTAGTCAGCAAATTTTTCATTCGTAAAATAAATAGTTTAGTGGAAGCCGTTTTCGAGTGTTGCAAGCATCTGAGCATTTCGTGACAACGATGTCAAGCACCAACACCACATGCCATGGATATTTCTTCCGTATTCTCCACAAAACCGTTTGGTCTCTATCAGCAAAACTGCAGATCCTGTGAAGACTCCATTCGTTGGTAAAATCGGTTTCAGTAAGTGAGGTATGTGAAATTGGGAGACGTGATGATACTGCTTCTAATATTTCTGAGATTGTGAATGATATTTTGCTCCCAATTCTAGGACTTGCGGTAATTATTCTCACATCCGACTGTTGATATATGACAGCAAAGATCGATCGCCGATTTTTTGTGTTTCCGGCCGCATGGATTCTGAGCACTGGGACGCAATACAATGAATGGTTCGGTTGTGAAGCTGATCATTTGTCTCAGCAACGGGACCCGGCATTCACGTTACCCGCATACGATATCTATGTGCTGCTGCGTTCCGTGTGTAGAATAAGGTCTGTTATGGCAATACGCGTATGGTAGATAGATGGTGCTACACTAAAGTTAAAACAAACGTTGCTCTCAACCGCGATATTGTGCGCACGAGCGTGAAACAAAATCTTCTGTCGCTATCATCCAGATTTGCAGCTTGTCGTATTGTTCTTTGTGAGCAACACAACCACAGCCAATAATTAATGTTTTCTTCCATTTATGGCCAATGTTTCGGCCAGTCAGTCATGAAGAAAGATATATTTATTTCCAAGTAGGAGGTGAAGGTCGAACCATGTATTCTACGACAAAACAGTTCTCCGGCCAAATCAGTGAGACAGTGATAGGGGCAAACTGGTATTTAGTGCAAACCCAGTACAAATAACTAGCAGGTCATTCATTTCCACCATAGATGCCTTCATCCTGTTGGCTGTTGTTCATGGTACTCAGATTGGCAACAAACGGATGATGTATTTCATTGAGTTTATAACAATTATTTTTTCCACTGTAGTTTAATTTCTGGATTTTGAAACAGAACATTACCACTTTTTATAAATATTCATATTCTGCTCATTGATTTCACTGTGAGTCAGTGTGGTGATCCTACACTCTGTGAGATCGCCAGCCAGGTGGCGACTCGACACGTCTCCGGTCAATGAAAAATCGGTGTCCTGGACCAGACAAAATCCATCTGGTTCAGGCCGGAATCCTGTTCAGAGGGCAATGAACTGCGACTGGTCAACGATATTCTTTTGTACATATTTGTTCGTGGTGATTTTCTATGATAAACTAGTTGCCGCTACTGTGGCCTTCTTCCCGCATCTCACTGATGGGAGAGTTCGGCATACGATTGTTAATACTATTCTCTGATCCGGTTGCAATTTTGGTCCTGATTCCGATTCCTGGTTTGCGTCTATTACGATTACTAAGTCGTATTTTTTACAGTTCGTCAATTCATCCACTGGCCTTAGACACTTTATTGAGGATGCAGTTACGTGTATTGGTTGATAAACAACAGTGGACATCTGTGCCGTCTCATTAACAGTGCATACAATTCGTGGGTCACTGAAGCCTAATTACTGTTAACGGTTGAGTGCAACTAGAGCAACCTCTGAGGCCATATAGTTACAATTGCATAAGGACCATTAAATTCAGTATGTTGGATCGATTAAATTGGTCGATGCGTATTCTGGAAAACCGTGACCAGAGGGACGTAAAAGTCGACTGGATCAATGAGCCTTTATTTCGAATTCTAGTTGATCCTTTTTTACTGTTCCCAGTACAGTAACCGCTGGTTTTGTGGCTTTCTTCCTGCGTCTTGTGTTCGGAAATTCGGGTAGTTGAGTCCTTGTGTGATTGTTGTTCCTTGATGATTTTCAGTGTCACATGTGGCTAATGTGTTCGCATTACGTGTAGGAGTTCGCTTGATGAGATCAAAAGCTCGCAACTGGTAATCTAAGTTGCAAGTATCCACAAAGAAAACTTTGACTCACCCCATCCAGAAAAAACATTCCCTACATAACTCCAAGCATCGCAGCTTAAAACAAGTATGGTATGCTAGTAGTAAATCTGCGCAATTATAATTTGATTTAACTAATACATTCAGTGCTAGCAAATTTCGCTCCTCTATACAAATGCAACTACGGTCAAGTTGTCACTTGGACTCACTGATTCGGTACCCAAGTAATCATTTATCAGATGACCTCAGTAATGTGGTACCTCAGACAGGACGGACTTAAAGAATATGCACGCATGCCATGCAAAGCACTCACCAGTCAAGGCTATGGTGTGCATTCAATGGCAAATGTCTCATTCACGAACAACATACATAACTTCTAATAGAAGCTATATCTCTTATTTGCTGTATAATCTTTCCCACTCTCTAGAAGACTTCATTGCTTCATTCAGCTGCGCTGCACTACAACCATACGACCTCTTGAAGAAGGTTCATTTGTGGCAATCCGACATAAATAATCCGAACCGAGTAGCGTGAAGTAGAACCAAGACGAGATGTGGATACAGTTAGGTTTATTCACAAACGCGCGCAAATAAATAGAACTAGGTTCATTCATTTATGAATTCATTCTATGCTGTCCAATCTCTGTCCGCCACTTCCCTTGGATGTTCTGCGTCGCTGTGCGCGCGTTTTGACATCAAACCTTAAGTCACGATCACCACACGGCTCTTTGACTCTCTCAAAACGAACATTATCCCAACGAAAGAAGAGATATTGGAAACAAAGAGGACCGACACTAACAATAATCGCTAATATTTAACTGTGGCGAGAAAATCGCACCGATCGAGAACGTGATATGGTGCTGGTTTAATTCTTCACAAAGGACGAATATTCTTATCTCGTACGCATTTATCCAAGAAAAGACCATGAACCACGCAGCGGAACTACACCAGACTGACCTGAACGTCCCAAACCTGTGACCGCAGCGTTTCATAAAGCGTCACAATAATTGCGTTCGCCTCACGACTGAGAGCAGCATTTGTGAGTAGTTTGAGCAAACAATCTTCAAGTGAACGCAATCTATACATGAGGCATGCATCTCGTGAGATTATTGCCAGATAACCTAAGTTTTATTTGCCTAACCCTTCTTGTCAAAATGCCTATTGGCCGCGACAAAAGTTGCAGAGACTGGAACTGAATGTAAAGTGTAAATAAAAATAATGTTCTGATGGAACTCAATGAGTCAGAAAAGTAATTGATAATTGTAAAGTAGCAGTCACTTCACTGATTCAGGGGTTAGGCAAATGAATAAAACGGTTTACATAACGTATATGTTTTCGAAATAGTTATACTATTGTTTATTTTAGTCAAAGCACTCACAAGATAGTAACTTCAGCGACGGTAAGTGGCTCTTTTTGTTCACGAATATGACAGTTATAATATTATCAACTAAAAAGATTATAAAATAGGTTTTAAAATGTTTTATCATATTCATAATAACTTGCTTTTGTTTCAGGACGTCTGTAAACAAACGCGAATCATTTATATTGATATGGGAAAGTAAAGAAAATCCGTCAAATGTTAAAATATGATAAAGCTGAAATTGAATTTCTCCAAAAATGCTAACTGATGTAACGTTGCCATTTAGCCGGAACGGGGAGCGTTGACATCACGGAAATTTGACTGGGCGTGACGCCCTACTTGCGGTGTGGGGTCAAAAACATTATACTACTTTTGAGCATTTCAGTAGGTGAAATGAAGCGCTCAATGTTTATATACGCTTTTCACCGTACACCATATGCGACTCAGTAACGCGCAGATAAGGGGTTGTTTAAATAAGTGATTATTCCTACACTGAAAAATTTTCGATCAGTAAAATACGATAACTGTTCTACATCCACTACGACAAACCCATACATTTTTAATGTGTTTATATAAAATCCATGACATCTTAAAACAGGCTGATGTCAGACCTTTTTTACTGATGGGCTCTTCCATAACAGAAGGGATCAAAGTGTCATCAGAAAAAATTGAGCTTATTCAGTCTTGAAAGCTCTCGCAAACTGAAGCGCATAAAGCCAAAAGCAAATAAAAATTATTCCAATGGCTGTTTTGCGCTTAGGGTCGTGAATGCTTGAAATAATCTTCTAGCAAAGCTTGAGGATATGTACTATGTGCCCAAGTTTAAACCAGATGAAAGGCAGAATGCTTTATTCACAGATTTGGCTAGTATGCAAGTAACTAAGTACCGTTTTGGAGTACTGATGGGGAAAATAGGGTCGAGTTATTTAGGCGGGACTTCTCCCACTTCTTTCTCCAATAACCCCTTCTATACAGTGCCTTCGTCACTTATTTTGTTCCCTTCCTCATTGAATCTTGATTTCCTCACTTTCGTCTTCTCCCCGGTTTCAGTTAATTCAACCTAGTGTGGTAATTAGAATAGTATTGAATATCGGAATACGAGAACCCGTACTGTAATGCTCAAAACTGGAATGGCTCCAACCCGAACTGCGGACACCAATGAAATATATTGAAGATTGGTAGCAGCAAATACTAGATAGAAGTAGAGCACGTTTATAGATAGTAATAGGCCACATCGTTGATTGAAGCATCGTTGTCCAATATCTTGACCGTTTGCGCAGAGGAATCAGTTTGTGATCGGCGCATCACATGTACTAATTCTGATGTCATGTTCGCCCGGTGTACCATTTGTCGAGCTTCCTGAACTGTGATTGAATGACATGAAGCTGTACTTGGTCGTTCTTGGAATGCGGTCATTTGTCTGGACCACCACAACTCTTTTCCCTCAAGAGTGCGTCGTCAATCTGGCTCACCTGATGGCTAGACCTGCGGACTGCAACCGTTGGCACCGCCTGTTCATGGTGCTGTCTTTGCGTTTCAATTGGTTGTGTCTGCGCATTTGACTGATGCGGCCCCGTCGGGTGTTGTGATAGGGTTCACACTTGCTTGTCTCCCTCGCTTGTCTCATGATGCCGCTAGTCCGTGGATCACTTGGAGTGGATTTGGTCCACGTGTCGTTTGTGCACAGTAGCAACATTCACGTCGGTAATTTCCACCATAGCTTGACTTAGTTGTCGTGTGACAATACCAGTGGCGAGTCATAAATCATTACCACGGAAGTATACGACGTCTCTGGAGTCGAGACACTGTAGGGTGGATTGCAAGCGTCTGAATTTAAAAAACATAGCCGGGCTATCCTTGGTAGTTATGTGCTGCGTTTCGGTATTGGATTAGGAAGTTATCCACCAACGTTTCCAATTCAGGTAGCGTTTTAGGATTAGTTGATGCAATTGCACTCTAGACCGTTTTGACTAAATTCTCTGCCGCCTTGTTCGAACAGCGGTGGCGTGGAGCATTTCGAAGGTGTCGGCAACCAATGCTGTCCATCCAAAGCTTCATTTTGGTCGCACAGAACTGAGATCCATTATCCATCACATGCACGTGTGGAATCCCTTCGCGATTACAACATTTCCATTTTAATTGTGTCACAAATGATGTGGTAGGCGTAGTCGTGAAGAATACCTCTGGCCATTTGGAGTATGAATCGATCAGAACAAGGGCATAATACCGGTTCACAGATGGACCACAGAAATCAACATGAACCTTTTGCCATGGTATGTAACTTTCCAGCTATGGTGTCCAGTTTTCGGCCTTGTTTTTTGTTTATGTAAACATGACACACAGTTCTTGGCCTTTGCGTAAATGTCTGCGTCCAACTCCGGCCACCAACACGTCTGTCGAGCCAATGATTTCATCTTCTCCATTCCCATATGTCCTTGATGCCATTCATCTAGTACCGTCTTCCGTAGGTGCGTTGGGATTACCAATCGATCGGCGCGACATAATATACCATCCAATTGCACTGACAACTCCACTCGGTGGGCAACGAACTTTGGATACTTTCTCTTTACCTCTCGCGACCACCCTTTCGTGATCGCTGAGAGTATGGCCCAGTAGTACTGCTTTGTAGATTTGCGAGAAGATTCTTAAGACACCGGTGATGCTAGGGTGATGAAATGACACTGTTTGGCCTCTGAAAATCGTGAGTATCGAGAGAGGAAATCAGCCTGCGGGATTTTCTTTCCTGGACGATGTTGGATGTCGTAGTTGTACGCGGCCATTGCGAAGCTGTACCTCTGCAGCATGGCAGCAGTGAACTTCGCGATGGATTTGTTGGGATTGAACAAGAACTGTATGCTTGGTGACCAGTGACGATGGTAAATCGCAATCCAAAAAGGTACTTGTGCAATCGTCGAAAAGCCCAAAATACAGCCCGCTTCTTTTTGAGTCTGCGAGTATCCTTTTCAACGGCATTAAGTAGACGTGAAATGCATATCACTGGGTACCCCTCGTGTTCTAATACAACACCGATTTCGACATCGGACGCATTCGGTGATTCGTATAGTAGGTTTTGATGGTGAAAACGGGGCCAAAACAGGACGATCATTAACGCAGCGAATTAAACCACATCTTCACACTCCACCGACCATTCCCAAGCGTCTGAACACTGAGCACGGAAAAGCGGCTGCGCCCTTGTAGCAAAGTTCGGGATACATCGAGAATAGTACTATAGGTATCCCATCACGGATCTCAAATGCGTTTGATCCTTTGAAGATTCGATTTTAGTCGTGGTTTGAAACGTGTCGGAGCTGGACGGTATCCACGAGCATCAACTATGAATCCTAGAAACTCCAACTCACTCTCATCAAACAGACGAATTGATAGCCACGTGACTGACGACGAATCGCTCCAGTAGCCGCGTAAGACTGGCATCATGTTTTTTCTTATTAAGGCCGAAAATGAGGACGTCATCTTGATATGCAAGCACACCGTCCTTTGATTACATTGTCTATTGCCGGCTGAAAGAGGCGAGACGACACATGTTATCTGAATGGGAGAAAATTATCCTGGTACATTCCCCACGGCGTGCTGATTGTTGTCAAGTAGCGAGATCCAACATTGAGTGGAATCTGTAGGTATGCGTTGGTCAAATTGATCTTGGAAGAATACTGGCAACCATGCAATGACTTCATGAAATCCTCTGGTTCCATGATGGTCACTGCACATCTCCGCAATCTGGGATTCAACGTTAGTCGATAGTCTCCACAGATCCGTGGTGTCTTACCATCACTTTTCATCGCCACAACGATCGGGGTAGCCCAGGCACTGGATTCAACTTTGCTTATCAAAACATCCTGCTCCATGTTCTGTAATGCTTTCAGGACACCTTCCCGTTGACCGTATGGGAGGACGCGTCGTTTTAGGAAAATAGGTTCACCGTCCACTTCCAACTTTACCGACGGTACCTTCATGCCACCAACGTTACTGGAACATTGTACAATCAAATGTTGAAGATGTGAGGTGATTGGATTATAGTCGTTGGTATGTAGTGTGATTGATCCTTATAGTGGCCATTTTTCTCGCAGGCCCAGAACGGACGGATTGTGGGCTGATACCAGGAAGCAAATCGGGATCGACACACCGGACTCAGATTGAACGCGCGACATCGTTTCACCAGGTAATTGCAACTGACGGCCGGTAACCTCATGAATGCGCACTGAAGTCGGGGCTAGAACAGCATTGAAACAAATAGCAGTGAGCGCCGATTTAGGTAGGACAGATTCACTGCTTCATGTATCCATGAGGAATCGATGCTCCACACCAAACTCGAATCTCAGCGGGGCTAACACGAAATGGCTGTTGGGTTCAGTGGTTTGCAGCGTGTAGCTGGGGCTTGAATTCTCATCTACCGTTGGAATATGGGACTCGAAGAAATTGCACTTGGGCATTCAGCGCACCTTGCAGATATGGCTCATTTTACCGCATGCGTGTTAAGTGGCATTACGGAACCGGCAAGTCGAACGAAGATGGTATTCACCACATGAAAAGCAGCGGTTGGTCGCAGTCTTCGGTTGTTTTCGGTTTGAACTGGGTATTTGAGGAACCGGGAGTGAATTATGGACA
>UZAN01045211.1:2070-14392 GCA_900618425.1 Echinostoma caproni
CCGACAATGTAACGGACCGCGCGGCCAATTTCGAAGGCCCCACCACCGGGTACATGTGAAACATATCATTCACGCCTGCATGAGGATATCGATTTAAGTAAAATTGATATTGGTCGTTACTCTCGTGCACTCTCAGTCCACATTCAATGCACATTTGTGTAGTTCAGCCATATATGTGAACGATGGAGTTGAGACGGCGCATTCATTTATATTGATCAATGTGTTGATGGATAGGTAAAATTGATTGCGCCATCAGAAGATAAAATTTGACAAGTGATTAAGAAACAAATCCAAGGAGAACCCAGGGATAAAAAGAAGTGGCTGTGCTGGTGTTGTTGGTATTAGTGAAAGAAAAGGATAAGAACACTGTTTCCCCACTGTAAACGAGACGGTTGTTGTCGCGTAACATCGATCACAACAAAAAGAGTTGGGCCAGAGACTTTTTTGGACGTCGCTCAGATATCAGTTTGGTGATCGGGATATTGTCAGTTTTGTACAGCCACGGCTGATTCTAGTTTACTGTGGCAAGGACAGGTTTTTAGGGAATTGTTTGCACGTTCTATATGACAGGTGACGTTTCGCGTTTTCCATAAATGGCAAACCACAAATAAGTGAAAGCAAAGAGATATAATGTGCGGAAAATGTCATTTTCTCTATTAGGATTCTACATTTTCTTTGAAAAATGAATACTTTATCGTCATTACTGGCCTCAGAAAAACTTGTGTAATCGTTGACGGTTTAGTTCTTCTGAACAGTGAGCTTGTGCTCATTATTGTTTTATTTGTCTGGGCATACAAGTTGTCCTAAACCAATTTTTTTCAACAGTATTTATTAACAAAGGCCTATTCTGGTTTCGAATTCCTCTCTGTTCAAATGTAACTTGATCACTCGCTGTGATGACAGATCCATTAGGCTGTCACTACACAGGAAGGCGACTTGGAATGGGCATTACATTCATTTCCGTAGCTTTGTACCACTCAATATGAAGAAAAATCTCATACTTTGTTTGGTCAATAGAGCTAGAAAAATTTGCACAAAGGACATGTTGGTTGGAGAACTCCAAACTGTGCGGAATATCTTCATCCAGAATGGATATCCGGAGTGTTTGATGGAATCTGTGATGCAACTGCAAGAGGCATTTCCCAAGAGGGTAATTGCTGAGAAGAAGTCTGTATACATTTCTTTACCATTTAAAGGTGACACCTTGGTAGAGATTGTGCATAGAAGGTTATCAACTGCCATCAACGAAACGTTCTACGCGGCTAAGCTTCAAACTCGATTCGCATCTAGCCCGCTGGTGTATTTACGGTTGGAGGATGGAGTGCCCGATTTTGCCGCCTCTTTCTCTATTTACTCTTTCACTTGTTCCTGTGGAGCTATGTATGTTGGCCGCACGACCAGGCGTCTGTGCGAGCGCGTCCGTGAGCATCACCCTGCGTGGTTGCGAAGTGGAGCAATTAAGTCAATCACAAGTGCTGTCGTGTCACACCTTGTCGACACTAATCACATTGTAAACGTGACCGAAGCGTTCCGACCTCTGTATAGGGTTAAGACGGGATGGTCTAGACACGCGGTTTCGCATTCCAGCCACAGCGGAGGCAGTTTCCATCCGTCTTCACAACCCCCTCTGTGGGCTCAGAAACAATTTGTGCAAGCACTCAAGCTCTCATGGCCGGATTGCCGACAAGTGACTTGTCATGCAACATCGGAGCAAGTGATAATTGGGGACCCATTATGAAACAAACTCTTGAATATCTTAATTACTTTTCCTCTCTTTTTTCCTTGTAAATCCTTCTTTGATACTATCACATTTACTTTCATATTTATTGTGTTGTAATGGCATGATTAAGACACACTGAAAACGAGCATGTTTGCCAATTTGTGTTCTCATTATTCACGTCGTTCTTGTTTGCGGTAAATACTGGGTCGCTGCAATTGTGAATGTATGCACAAGGATATCTAGTATCCAGTAGAGCCTCAATCAAACTGTCTTATTTATTTGCTAGGATTTGCAACTAACATAGGTTGCACACTGTGCCCACCACAATTCTCATTAGGCCACGTTCATATTTCTTTCTGCAATCGTTCTAGTTATTTCATCTACTTTCTTGGGTCTATGTGAATTTTTTTTTTCATTCCCCGACTGACCTCATTCCGTAAAAAAAACGTTACCTAGGATTTGATTGCATAAGTGTTCACATGCCACTATAGAACAACAACAATGATCACAATTATCTATACGTTCTTTATTGATTGAATTGGCTGGGTGGGCCGAAAATCATGTCCGAATATATCACTCCTAATGATCACACTTTTTAAAGATGAAAAAGGAATGAACGTGATTTACGATGATCAGAAATTTCCCACTTAGCTCACACAAATAATCACAACTTTTGGTTTTGTGACTTGGATCTCATCACATCAATGAGTGAATATAAATGACTCACGTGATCGCCTCCACAATAGTGTCTGAAATCGGAGGTACAAAAAAAATCAAATTTACGTAATTTAGGAGGAATATGGATTTCTGTGTGCTCCGTAAAACGGGGATGAGGGAAGGAGGAGGAGGAGAGACCAAACAGTACGAATGTGTCTTTTATTCGGGCTGCTGATAAAAGATACGGGTGTAAGAAGCAATGTGACAAGGAACAGTCGTATTCAAATCATGTTGCAGTCATGTGTCGACGCAGTTTGTTGTCTGTTAGACTGTCTGCAAATGTAATCGCACCAAAAAAGCATCCCGACAGAGTCTGGTTTCCGGTAGAAACAAACAACCGATAGATAGTGTTGTCCAAGTTGACTGACATTTTGGAAACTAACAAATCAGTATTGATATTGTGGGAATGGATAGGATCGAGGAAAATTTCGGCCCGTTTCGTTTACATTTTTTGACGATAGTAGGTCTCTTTTGTAGTTTATTTATCCGTGAAATCTCGATCTCGGTCTCAGATAGAATATGCAAAGAATACCAGAGAGGTATTTAAAAACTGGCGGATGAACCAATCAGCACACTGCATTCATAGTTTGGCCTTTGTGAACCGTTAATTCGGGTCACCTATTGTGAACATTCTCACACCTACAGTGAATCTTTGTAAGATCGTGTTGCCGAACAGGTTGGGTAGATAAATCTGCCGACTGAATATAGTGGACAATATGGACAAGCAGCAAAGCTGCAATGTGGGTGATAAATATTTCAAAATTTCAACCCGGAAAAGAAAGGTTAAAAATTGTTTACGATGAGTCCTGGTTTTCCACTTTGGGGATGGAATTGGACTTTCAGCAAATTTTTCTGCATCGATACAAATCCAGTTTTGACATCTACCGGATTGGAGGAATTATGGAAGAGGTGCCAATAGACTGGATGAGAATTCAATCCTTAACCCTCCCTGAACCACTTTGTGCAAACGTAACATACAAAATGCACTTTTAGTTTCGTTGTAAGTGGATTGATTACAATTTGAGGGGTCTCATCAGTTATTTGTGGTACTGATGAGAGGTCTATTTAAGAATGCCAGATAATTCATTTGCACAGTCATCGCACGAGTGCTGTGGCCTTTGAAAGAGTGGTCTCTTGGCATGAAAAGAGGGGGGTGAGGGGTGGGTGGGAACAAAAATTCTGATGATTTCAGTCAAGATGATATCACAACATCAAAAACAACCCTAGCCAGAAAAGTACATGAACAGATGTTTGAATACAAATCACTATAGATTTAAAATGAATTTTCATCGATCTTGAGTTGATGGTAGATGTTTATTTTAAATGCCGTAGGTCTAAATCCGGGAAGGTGTAAAATGTACAGGGCAATGTGCATGCTCATCAGTCATCAACACTTTAATGGAGCAACCAAGTTGTACTGAAGCATATAGATGTGTAGAGATTTCAGCTATCAGTATTTTGGGTTATAACCAAACTAATTATCACAAGTAAATGGATAAAAAAATCTCTTACCAAATACTCAAACAGAACAACATATAAGTCATTGTTCACAGAGGATGCATCACTCGCTATCCTGGAAGATAGCGCATAAAAATAACCCTGTTGCCCTGAGAGACACTATTTTTTTTATCGGTTGTAAACTACTCCACGATCGGTAGTTTATTCGTCAACCTATCTTTATTTGTGCTTGCACAGGTCATCGTGTTGTTATTCTGACTGGTGTCCCGACAGTGAAGTGCAATCAGCATCGCTTGATGGTGTTGATGAGAATACTGGACACAGCTTGAGCTCTTCCCTCCCCCCCACGCACACACACACACACGAACACACACGAACACACACGAACACACCAGCCAGAAACGTGGCAAAGTCAACTTTGTCCAGTCCTTTACACGATAAAATAAGAAAAAGTCACACAAACACAGTTTGAGCTGTGCCATCGCAGTTTGCACTGCAGGAATACATACCAGATTCTTTGCATTGAGGCGCTCCAAGTCCGATTTCGATGCGTTCATTCACTATACATAAAATTTTCACCGGTATGGGTTGAAATATCAGTTGCAGGAGCACTCGGTTTTATTGGTTACTATCAGTATATCTCAACCAATTTCACATTATTCATAAAAATGAAAATGCATGAGCCTACGAAAAAAGTATGCGAATGTGGATGAAAACGGAGAGAGAGAGAGGATACTTTGGATCACGGTCGTCAGTATGAGCAGGATATAAGCAAAAAATCATACTATGCATTCAGAGGGAGAGAGCGTTATTTGGTTGGTTTGCAGTTATTATTACTATACCGTTTCTATATATCAAATTCCTTCTTTTCTTGACCGAATAAATTAGACCGATAACTTTGCTCGCACACCCACACCCACCGACACATTTACACCAGGTAAATGGACTAGGTCAAGTAGGCGGTTATAGTCATCACTTCAGTCCTCGTTTCTCTTTGGATCAGTTCACTGGAGTGGTTTTTCGCTAATGCGGTCTAAAAGAAGTCTCGATGTGTAACCCACGAATATCTTGTGCTGTGTCCATAAAACGGAAACAGACGTGGCCATAAATGGAGTACCGTTTTAGACGGGAAGTAAGATACACAAATCACTAACACGAGCAAGTCAAAGTAAAATAAGCGCTATACAGCTAATCCAAGTCTACAAGGAAAATTGAAGAGTTATAGATTTGAGGAAGTGGTACGGATTTTTCGAAACAGTCAACTTGTCAGCGGTAATTACCGGGCGGCGCTGTTCCAGTGTTTAAGGATATCGAACCAGTGACCTAGAGGTACTGGGTTCGAATCACGCTACCGTCACTCATATTCCCCATTTATGTTTTCCTCAGGTAGTCTTTGTATAACCACAGCCCCTTTCTTGAAAGTTGACTGTACATTTTTATACTCAGTAGATAAAAAAGAAATTAAAACACATATATATAGATCTTATATTTTCATACACATCTGAATCAATACTGCGTGCTGAACAAATCATGTTGCAGTAATCTTTATGAAAAGGAAGAAGTTCCACGATTTGCATGTGGGCGGGATACTGCCTGGTTGCCCAGGCCAAGGCAGGTGAATATTATTGAGAAATTCACAACCGGAGCCTTCGGCAAACCAAAGCCTACCTCGCCAGGCAGCGGGGCGGTGTGTGAAAACCGCAATCTATTGGGAGCCGGTATCCAGTTCATCGGATCATACACAAATTGGACGAGGTCGAACGTCCAAGGTGCCTAATACACCCGGATGTATAATCGATCAGGTGGCCACCGCCACAGCCAAGAAGGTGTTGATGTGTGGTTCGTACGCCCCTTCTTGATTGGTTTAGAACCAGGGTTTGTAGACAAGTCCCGTAGGTGAAGTGCCAATGGTTATAGCTTTTCATCCTCTCACTTTGGTGGGAAAGCATCTCCGACAGGAGAAGACATTGAGTATGGCTTCCTCAGCAGAGGCTGTTTGAGACGCTTGGTCGTATGGGAGCATTTCATGAGGTGCAAGGGAAGGGTGACCAGCCGCAACCCTAGACACCAATCCCCGACCATACTGAGGCTTTGGAAGACATATATATTTATATTGTAGCATCAGCCCCGATGCTAGTTGTTAATTCCTCGTTTTTTCAGTTTCATTATAAATCCGACTATCTATTATTCTCCATCGCGGCACTGTACTTAGTGAATTCTTGTGTAATTTTGCCGTCCCTCATAGAAAACAACCGTTGGTATAACAACTTACGGATCAATATTCAAACCAGTCAAATATAGCATACTTAATCAAATATATGTATTCATTTAGTACCCCAGGAAATATTACTTGTTTATCGTATCTGGTTGTTTCTGCTTGCATCTCTTTCCATGGATGCTTTGCTAGAAATGAATATTCCTGGATAAATCTTTTTTCACACGAATATCTAGTGTGTGACTGACTTATCATGAAATCAGGATACACACGTTTGCTCCCGGGAGTACATAGTAGTTTGTGATGTGCAATGATATCTGCTCCGGGGCAAATTCACGCAGCATCTGCGATGAACAGGGGATTCTAGAACTGTCAGAATAATGTCACAAAAGCCGCATTGTGGCACTCTGTGAGTTTACTCAACAACTGGTGCTACCAGCACCATAATCAACAGATTGTACTAGACTTTCTATTTCTACACACATACTGCGCTTCATTTGAGAAATCACCCTTACGGTGCAAAATAACTTGTCAGGAAGTAATGCAGAGTTCTGTTAACTTGAAGAAGATATTGTTCTTACAAACGATCCCCATACAAATTAAATCGTTTTATTTGATGCCAAGTGAGCAACTCAATAATGGTTTTGGTGGTCCGATCCCCACGGGATGAATCCGTTCTGCGGATCGTGTGCTACTTAGATGAAGCGAAGTTGAAATGCTTCTGTAGGTATATTTTGCGTTATCTTCGTTCTATGCAAGATTCCTACGTTTTTCTCTATAGTTGATTTTATTAGCTAAAAATGAATAACAGGATTCCGGTTTAATTCTGAAGAACAAAATGCACAGAAAAAATATTCGTAAAACAAAACGCGTCATTTTTAATCATTTTTTTTAACTCTGAACTATCCCTGTCAAAGAAAAAGCAGAATGAAATGGAACCGGTTTTTCATCGTTCACAACCAAGGATTGTCCAGAGAGTGTCAGCGTCATTTGAAGTTTATTACGAATAAAAACGTTCATAGTTTTGATCACTCTCCATTTGGAGAATGATCAAAGTGCGTGCACAGGAAAGATCGCCTGATTCCCCGAGGGACAAACTTGTTGAATCTATTCCGGCTACCCGCTAATCCGTTTACCTGGACACCTGCTCGACTATCAGGGGAACCGACGTTCGGTAAGGCGGCAACTGGCCCCAGAGCATACACCTTATTTCCGGACTCGGTATAATTAGGTACTGTTGTCCTTTTTTCATGCCATAGTTTGTTTGGTCCGAGGAATTTTCAAAGCAATAAAACACTTGAAAGTCGGATAATAATTTAATTGCGTTGAAAGTCGGATAATGATTTAATTGCGTTTGGGGATACAAGAGCAACAGTTGACCAGAAATGTGGTCAGTGCATGATTACCAAGTGAGTTATTTTTTGTTACGCTTGAATTAACACTTCAAGATTGCTTTTTCCACCTCAAGTAAGCTAGCTCAAGGTGCTTTCAATAATATGTCCCACATGTATGACCCAATCCACATGTGAATTTCCATAAATTTTAGTATTATAACAGAAGAAAACTTGAAAAATATTTTACGTGGTCCCACGATTCGACGTATGCGAGTGTAGTATAGTAGCATAGTAGTTTGATGCACTCAAATGCCGAAACAATTGCAAGCAATTGAATAAAATATTTCCGGACATTCCGTTCCGGGTTGCTGCCTTTTAGTGCATAAAATACCCCTATATGACCATACATAAACCATCGTGTATGGGCTTTTGTGTATGTTTACTGCTCCAAATGAAAGCGGACTGAGGATTTCCAAAACAAAACAAAAAGAAAAAACACAGAATAAACCCATAGTCGTAATCAAAACACAGGTTAAAGGCGAAAATATGTTTTCGATGAGTTTTTCATCAAGCTAGTACAATCAAATTTATGTGAGAAAATAACGGGAAGGTGTTGTATTGGGATCAAACAGTCGGTGTCAAATAATTATAGCAAAAGGGGTGGGGTAGGGACACATTTGTCTCTAGTTCCCTTGTTCAGATAAGAACGGGTTACGTAAGCGATGATAATTGATTTGGGTCATCGCTCACGCGTGATGTTGTCCGCTTTGGGTCAGGGAAGTTTAAGTGCCTGAACAAGTGTTTTTTGAGTACACAATTCTGGCTTTAACAAACGGATGATAATTGCTAGCGTTTTAATTCGAATCCGGTCCTCTGTACACAGCCAACGATAATTTCGATTACTACTACAGATACGTGGACGATAAGTTTTGTGTTTCCGATGAAAATTTGGACCTCAACGATGTGTTGTTGAACTTCAATATGGCACACTCAGGGATAAGATTTACAGTTGAGAAAAAAGAAAATAACAAATTACCATTCATGAATGTTACTTTAACGAGACGTTTGGATAGCTGCATTCAGCGGAAGGTGCATCGAAAAGCCACATGGAACGGACAGTACACAAAATTCCATAGTTTTGTACCGCTTGTTTACAAGCGTAACTTAGTGCGCTGTCTTCTATTCGGAGCAAGATACATCTGATCAGAAGACAATTTCGAAACAGAATTAGCAGTTGTGCGAAAGTCGCTGTCAGAAAATGGCTACCCGGAAATAGTGGTCCGTCGCATCTGGTTTGAAAGAACAAAACGGGTTGTTGCAGATAGAGCTGAGAAAAAGACTGATCATCAAACTTCCGTTCAAAGGAAATCCAGCAGCTGAAATGGTTAGTGGAGTTCTGAGTGCCGCAGTCAACGCAATTTTCAATACTCCCAAACTCAGATGTGTGTTCTTGACATCACCCGTTATCCGATGTCAAAACAAGGATAAATTGCTTATTTTGACCTGGTCAATGCTCATCTACCAATGCAAGTGCACTGTGGCGTTGCGATGACCCAAATCAATTATCATCGCTTACGTAACCCGTTCTTATCTGAACAAGGGAACTAGAGACAAATGTGTCCCTACCCCACCCCTTTTGCTATAATTATTTGACACCGACTGTTTGATCCCAATACAACACCTTCCCGTTATTTTCTCACATAAATTTGATTGTACTAGCTCGATAAAAAACTCACCGAAAACAGACAAAACTTAGGTGTAATGAAATGTGTAATTCTGTTCTGTATTTATGATAAATTTCTGTTTGGCGCTTAATCATGATTCAGTGTTTTAGGTCCTCAAAACACGGTAATATTTGCTTCTACATCTGGTATGCTAGACGCAATCAACAATTAGATTTTTGATTGTTGCAATTGTGCAAACCGGGAATCACATTATGACTATCCTATCGATGATGAACTCTCAAGAACGCAAACTAGAGCAATGATTAGCCAAGGTCAAATAAGTTTGAAGGAATTAGCATCACACACAGTAGTGGTTTCCTTGCTTCCTATGATATAACGTTACTGTTTAGAAACGTCCTGGTTGGGGAAACCGTGAAAAAAGTACGCAAATATTCTAACGAGTTAGGATTTCCCGCAAACCCTGTGAATCTTTGTTCGTGACTGCAACTCACCTTCAAGGAAAACATCTACGAACACATTGGTATTGTATGTACCCATGACTCGTTCGGGGGCCAATTTAGGCTAATATCTACATTTCAATGTTAGAAAAGAAAATGCAAGTGGAACTGAATTTCACCGTACTACAACTACGACATGTTGGTGATAAATCAGTCGTGATTGATCGCAATAAAACAGATGTTAGGAAATCAATTCCAAATTTGGACTCGTTGCATTCCAATATCACACTGACGTAAGAATGTGAATCAGAGTCCAAACATTCATTTCCAAACTTACTTCTCAATCGATTGCCAGACGAGAAGCTTCAGATATCATAAAAAACTTACTTTGAAGGTTAGCATCTGCCCTTTAGATGTTTCTGTCCTATGGGATACAAACGTCGTCTGATGCGTACTTTATTTCACAGGGTTTGTCGCCTACGAAGCCCGCAAGTTCTGCCAGATAAACCAGACTCATTGATCTATGCTTAGATGGACAGTGGTTATCCTCACATTCATTCACAAGTACAGCAATAAGGTCAACCCCAAGTTTATAACCTTCACAGCTAGGAACTAAGACTTCCACATTGAAAGTCCTTTCAAAGGATATGATATATCTATCTATCATATACCACATGCGTGGAAAGAACGTTCAATGCCGCTAGACTAATGATTCTCGGAGGGACATCTCATTTTATCACTCGCCCTGATTTGGATCGAGAATGTGTTCGTGCTACCTCCAACTGTATCTGTTCATTTCAATGTACCTGCGGTCAGAGGTACATTGGAATGACAGAATGTCTTTTATCGATCAGAACGTGCGAACATGCCCCGAAATACACCTTAGTCTTCGAGAGGGAAACTACCACCCAGTGGAAACGAACGGCATTTATTGAACTCCTGTCTAAGAGTAGACGCATTCAAAGCGGGTTGATTGTTCACGAAACCTCGAAGTTCACGGAATTCGCGATTATTAGAAGTGAAAATTATTCGTATTCAAGTCACAGTTACTTGTGAGTAGTGGTGTGGGATGAATTATATTATTGTGGACTGGCCATCGTACTGATTACATCTTCACGCACAATCCTCAGTTTTTGATTTTTTATTATACACCTTAGTGAGACGAACAGTAGACGGGGTAAACCCATTGTCACGAGGACCTGCTGTTCAGTGATGGTCCTGGGACACGGAGTGGCGAAATACATAAGGCCCCACTAGATTAGGCATGGTATTGAACCGGACGACAACAAAGCGGCCTAACACAAAGATTGGAGGCGGTGGCGGAGCTCCAACCTCAGATCACTGGGTACAAAGCACGCCGGTGACAGTGACTAAACCACTCCGCCAACACAACCCAGTCAACCATACACTCGGGAATTGGCAATTTTGATCGGCCTCGGCGTCAGCTGTCGGAACAGTGGTAACACACAAGCCTTCCGCGAGTTGGGTCCGGAGTTCAAAGCCCGGACAGGATAGTAGACATGCATGATTGTAAGCTCTAATAAGAGCAATAAGAGCTTCCGAGAGTATGGTTGACAGGATGAACTGAGGGTTGTATGCGAAGATGAAAAATTGGGCGTTGGTGGCCCGGTGTTAACGTTACCAATTATCACCTCTGAGGACGTGTGTTCGAATCCCACAACCACCGCTTGTCTTTCCCCATTATGTGTGTTGTATGGCAGCCTTTTGATTGGCCGCTTCTCCCTTTCTGATAATTATATCTTTGCATGATCAATAAAAGGAAGTGAAATGAAAATGGAAACAATCTGAAGGATGGTCGGCACACATCAATATGATAATTATCCAGCGCTTAAAATCGTAATTATGTATTAATTAATATTTGTAACGTAACAGCTGTTGCCGTGATAGTGCTGATGTCGAGGTTGATGTCACCTCACGATAATATACGACGTGACCTTTCCTCCCCCTCCTTCCACCACATTCAGCACATTGTTTGAACTAGTGTACCGTTATAGCGCATTATCAAACCTTGTCATCTGATTTGACCTTGACCCGTAACCAATCTCAAATCACCTCACCACCACCTTGTTCAGGTGACTCATTTCAATTCATTTTTCGATTTATCACATTAGGCATTTACGTAAATAGTTTGATTATTATTATTATTATTATTATTATTATTATTATTATTATTCAATGGATAAGATGGATGGAGATGAATGTGCGTGTGCTTATGCTAAATGTTCGGCTGACAATAAGCTATAAGGTCGCAATAAAATCAAAGTTTAAACGTATGAACTGGACACAGTATGAAAGGTGTTAGACAGGAGGGAATAAACTAAAAAGGTGTGAAAGAAAAGACCGTAATTGAGGAAATGGGAAAATGGAAATGGTGCCACATAGGAATCTAGGGCAATCACTTCAANAGCCATATTGCTTTGCTAGCACGATTCCGGCTTCTTGTAGATGATGTCTCTGGGTTAATTCACTGTCCACCGTCGACCGGATATTGCAGGATCGAGCTGTTAAAGCTTCTGTTCTTTTTCGAAGAACGGTCGGGCAATGTTCAGGTATTCTCTGGAATAAACGCCTCGTTCTGTGTCCGATATAGTGAGGACTACAAGTGCACGTAAACTGATATAGAACAAGTAAATGATTGGTACTGATGAGGTAATGTATCCTTAAGCTGTTAAACGACGAATGGCTTAGTTTTCGATGAGTCTTAAATGAGCTGCGGGATCTATACACCAGGTATA
>UZAN01045211.1:21873-33368 GCA_900618425.1 Echinostoma caproni
GATTGGCCGGTGTGCGAGCTCTGTGTGCCAGTAAAGGACCTTGACAGGAGTTCCCCTGGGTTCGCAATAGAAAATGAAGATTATATGACCGCGGGAATGTAACAACTACCTTAGTTCGTTTTGTCTGCGTTGTTGGTCGCGCATTCACAACGGAGCATTGCATTCACGTTCACATTTTTGTTTGTTTCCTTTCTTGGCCCCCTCTCCGGGGTTATCTGGGAGTTTTTCCCCCTGACTATGTCAGTATTCAAAGATATTCCGGTTTTTGCAAATGCCAACGAATGGCAGTAAACCAGTACATTTATGCAAGCAATTCCCTTTAACAAGTTCATGAGAGCAAGAATGAATGTATGTACACAGCTGATGAGATTACCACGAAATAGTTGGATTCAACACATCCTGTGGTCATGATGCTTCTCCTTGCTCTCAATTACATTTAGTTGATGCTGCACGCTATGATAACCCATAAATACTGGTCTCCAATACAGAGGGAATGACTGAGTCCATATACATGTAACGTTTTCAGCCTGTTGGGGACTGAAATTATTTCTCAAATTTAATTGGCTGTCCCAACAAATTGTTCATACGCGAAGATGCAAAACGGGAAGCACAACGTTTGAGAGTAAACGTGAAAAGAACCATAAAAAGCTAATTTATCACCATTTTATCCGAAAAAGCGTTTGCCATTATCGGGTTAGTGAAAGTTGTGTTTCGACTTGATAACTATACCTCTGGGCATATGGCA
The DNA here is from genome assembly GCA_900618425.1 of Echinostoma caproni. Lineage (NCBI taxonomy): Eukaryota > Metazoa > Platyhelminthes > Trematoda > Plagiorchiida > Echinostomatidae > Echinostoma > Echinostoma caproni. The sequence goes on from UZAN01045211.1 coordinate 22,619, forward strand.
TCAGTCAGGGCTTAGGTATAGGTGGTTAAACTCATGGTGGTGTTCACAGATGGTCCATAGTGCTACGTCTTTGAAGAGTATTTTTATTTCTTCCTCTCAACCGTTCTGAACACAGATCTAATTTTTACTCTGTATAAACTGATCAACACAACCCTATTATTCGTAAAAAAACGAACTTCTAACCGGGGTTTTATTTATTTTCATCTGAGATGGTTTTATTTTCACGCGAATGCTGTAAACTATAGGCAAATCCACATGATTATTGTCCGTCGTTTGATTGCTGTTTCGGATGTCGCACGAAAGCTATCTACTCCGAACTCCAATTGGAATTTGTTTACACTTGTATATCGGCGTATTCTTAGTCGAGGAGGTGGGGTGGGGCGGGACAGAGGAAGACAAAATAGGGTCTGCACGAGGACCATGCGGTTGATTGTAAAATATCCACCTAACAACAATTTTCATACGTTCTTGTCACTTCTTCGGATTGTATTCACTGTGTTTAAATGCCCCCTGAGATGGAGCGGGGAATGCTCGCTGAAGAAAACCAAATATTCCTTTAGGCGCATTTTCTTGTTAACGTTACCATTTTGAAAAGACAATGCAGCACACTCAGTGTATGCATTACCTTTGATTAACTGAAGCCACAAAAATTCAAAACGCTTCCTCTCGCATTTTAAAACGATGTTTATCACAATGCCTTTTCTCCACAACTGATAGTGAGAGGAAAAGTTAAGCAGGGTAAACTAAACTGCATGTTTGCGAGCATATCCGATTCACACATAATAACCGACAGCGTTTGTTCGATGAATCTAACTGACGAACCACATAAAGCCAGACAAGAGGGAGGCTGGTTAGAACCATTCAAAATTCTTGATAAAATAAGAAACAATTACACACAGAGCTGTTTCATAAACAATTCATTCACTATTTTGTAAAGCCATTTGAAATTAAATTAAAATTAAATTAAAAATTAAAATTAAATTAAAATTAAATTAAATTGATTAAATTAATTAATTTTCTGTCCTGACGAACCATATCAGTCTAACCGAGAGCTGGATACGAATTAAAATGTTCTTCATTGTAATAACCGAGTAGCTTTGCGTGTGTTTTATAACGCAACAGACATGTCCAATTATTGATAGTTAGGCTAGCCGAGAAGCGCATGACTGATTCTAAAGATTATTGATCAATATAAATCATGCCAAATCTGGTGTTAAATGCAGTCTATATTCAGTCAACTTTCACTTTTCTATATTATTTATCAAACTGGGTTACCTAACAGTACTACTTTTTTATCATACATGGAATACAATACAGATCGATCGATCGATCGATTTTCAGCTCAGTTCCGCCTAATGAACTGGCTACGCTCATCAAACAATGTACATAATCAGCAAAGCTGGGTGTGTGTGGTGCCACGTATATGAATCCCACGACCACAGCCTAATTTTCTTCACTCAGTTGTCATCTTTGTTTTGCCACTTCTCACTTCTCAGAGTTGATTGAAAATTTACTTTTGTAATAAAGAAGATGAAAAATTATTAATATCTTTGAGTTTTATGCATCAAAATCTTATTTACATTTCTAACAATTGCTATGTGAAATTATTATTTATTTTATTATTATTATTATTTTATTATTTATTTATTGTTTAGGCATCTGCAGGAAACCAAACGTTATGGAAAAATTGAGGACATCTTTTGTATCTGTCTCACACTCATCACTTGCTGATGTAACCTAGGTAAACCACTGGGATAATTTAAATAACAATGTTATTTGTTGTAACCGCACAGAATTTCACTCGGTTTCGGATTCCCAAAGTTGTCTTCCGGTAACATTTCTCCTCCAGATAGGAAATCCACAGGTAGTGAGGTAGAACACAGCTGGAAGCGCGTATGAATGCATTTATTGTGAACAAAACATGCTCATTAATAGGAAAGAGCGAGGGCCGATTGGTTCACTGGATTGCTGTCAACCGTCTTGATTGGTTGGCGGTTCCGGCCAGTCATCTGAGTTCGTCCATCGTTGTTCTGATTGGTTGTCCCAGAACAAAGCCGTTTTCAGGGAGTATGCTGACTCGCTGACACTATTCATCTCTTAACAATTTTAAACTATAAAAAAAGTTAAACTTCTCTTAATCCATGACGGTAGAATATGATAGTTCGCGTTAACCTAAGGACGATTACGTCGTGATAAATTACGGACATAAATGTGGCCAAACTGCTCTGTTCCCCTATAGAAATGCATTTTCACGTAAATGTTGTTTTTCTTTCTCACTGAAAAAACAACGGGTTTTTCTGTGCGTGGTGAACATTGTTTCGTATCATTTGGCTTTTCTTCGTCTAACCCCATTCTACCCACCCATGACCGCAGTTTTATTGCACTCGGTCTGTCCCGCATTCTTTTTCCGTCCACAATGGTACTAGTCACGTGTAATGGATTACCTTGGGGTTAAGCGTTATCACATGTTCGCTTACTGAAAGACTCGGGAAACGGTATCTGCTTTCAAGGAGTGAAATGTAAATTGGTACAACACAACCTTCCAGCCTGGAAGGAGGTGGGATAGATCTTACTGAAAGAATTATGCAAAAGTATTTCACCAAGAATCATGACTACCGTGTAAGCGGAAGACGCCAGTTCAATTTTTTTCAAGTTAATACAACTGTATTTTTGAAACAGTGACTTGTTTAAGGTGTGTTTTGATTCCAAAATTTTCAAAAGTGCTGTTCTGCTTTACGCATTATCTGGATATCTACAGTATCATTCTGTTTAAATTAGAACTGCACTATGGGCGAGAAGTAAAAGATTATTTTAGATGGAATTCGTTGTGTATGGAGCAGATGAAGCGTAAACTGAAAAACTAGGAGACACTATATAGCTGTTTCCAACTGGCTGGGTCTCATCGATATTGGGAAGCCATCTACCCAACTGGAGACTGGACCCGGGACTTCACATACATAATACCTTATTTGCTCTATAAACAACGAATTCCGTCTATGAATTTGAACCAAATCCTCCATTGCTCACATGCAACAAGTAGTCAGTTTGTAAGAGCTTCCAACCGAGTCATAACCCTGGAGGTTAGTGCTGAGCGAGGACCAACGCCCGCAACAGGCTCGCAAAGATGGGTTGTACTACATCGTGTAAATGGAAAATGAAAAAACAAACGGTCTGATCAGCTGCCCGGTGTCCGAGTAGGTAACATGCTTGCCTTCTGCCTATGAGCTCTTGGGTTCGATCCCCAATTAGTTCGACGGATTCGCACCGCCAATGAAACCCAACCAGGTGGAAATATCTGTTCAGTGCTTCCTAGTTTTTCCGTTCACGCTTCATTTGCTCTACACACGACGAACTCTCTCTATAAAATCACGTCAAATCCTCTATTACTCAATTAGAAGGATAGAAGTGTAGGCTGCGGGTGTTGTTTTTGTTCATCGATTTCATTTTCCGAATCTATCACTAGGACCTTATACGGTACACCACTCCAAGTCCTGAAACTCAGGTCGTCCTTTTCCATTACCGAACGAAGAGTTATTCGCCTGTTTATCAGGATTACATAAATACTACAAGAAACCCAAGAANAAGAAACACCTAAAGTGCCCTCCATTGTGGGATTTTCATGTAATGGCAAAAGACGGTTCTAGGGCCTCGATCCTTTGGGTCCTTCATCCCGAATGAGAAGAAACAATAAAGCCGCTTTAATCGGTTGTTTAGACGTGTTTTCCGTCATCACAAGAATCCCATTAATACGCGGTAATAAATTACAAAAGTAAATTCAGTTAAATAACTGTCACATTGTATTTCAACAAGTTCTAGTGAAACGAAAGCATGTCAACGTTTCACCACCTACATAACTTTCATTAATAATCCACCTTTTTTATTACCTCACCTCACATGTGCTTATCTCAATATGAAAAAATCATTCCATTGTAGGACTGCGTTCATGATGGCGGTGTGAAATTATTGCTATTCCGATATTGATCGGTGATCGATCTGATTGGAACACGGAACTAATGGTCATCGCCAATATCTAGTATTCCTAACTAGCTAACTAACTGACTAACTGACTGACTAACTAACTAACTAACTAATAACTAACTGAGAAAATAATAGCTGACCATTAGTCTATGGCTAGCAAATACGAGACCTCAGACCGTGAGCAGGTGCCGCGGAAAAATCCAGGATACATTGCCCAAATATCTGTATTTAATTTATTCAAGTTAGACCCGAGAAACAATACCTTCAAATGCATGAATGTTTTGGTTTTTATTTATTTTTATAAATAACTCTTTCCATTGTATAATATTATTTCATAGCACAGGGTTAGTGTGAAAACACAAATCTCTGTAATAATTTTATGTAAAATTAAAAAACCAACACTAAGTATGGATATCCTAGTGATAGCGGATAAAATATCCAAACCATACTGGAACGGTTTTGATTTCCAATGCTCATTTCTACCGCTAGTTCTGTTCTGATGTGGTCCCAGTTTCTAATTCCGTTATCAATCAATCAATCAATCAATCAATCAATCAATCAATCAATCAATCAATCAATCAATCAGTCAGTCAGTCAATGAATGAATGAATCAATCAATCAAATAATCTATCTATCTATCTATCTATCTATCTATCTATCTATCTATCTATCTGTCTATTTGATTATCGGTCATTTGTTGCTGCAACATTTGGACTGCCTGATCTGCTCAGCAATTGCTCTTATCTCTCACTTTCACGGTTTTGGAATTTTTTCTTGTTTTTTTTACCTCAGTACGCGAAAACTCCACCTCGTGGATTATGCACAATATGTGTAAAGCATAGAAGGTGTCTTTTTTCGGAAGATGTTCGCGATTCATGAGAAAGCACATACAGACATCTCTTTGTCACTGATTACATAACAATTTGTTTTAGAGTTTTAGGTTGCTGATGAACATCGGTTAACAAAACTGACCTGTTCTAATGGGTTTTCCATGAATTTTCACATGATAAATCAGGAGACCATTAAAATAATTCCCTTTACTTGCTTACAATCGGAACTGTGCTCCGTTTGGTTGTTAAAAAAACGGATTAATCATGGATTATACATTTTCATTTTATGTGAGTGAACAACAGGTGAGACTCAATAAGCGATCGAGAACAGTAGGCAATCAGCGATAATCTGTACTTTTATACAGAAAACGTGAAACACCAGTAAGCATCAACCCTACCGGCACATATCACGTTTGCACGTGCTCACTTGTAAACCTTCCACAGCAAAAATAATTTATATGAATTCATTTGGGGCAAAATTTTGATTTCATTTTCATAAAATATGCAACTATCAAGTGCCCTCAGTGTGTAATTCAATATCGTTTTCACATAACAAATGTTTATGCACAAAACAAACATCCTTGCTCAGTGAATACAACACACATTGTGCTTAGACGTACAGAACCGGTGTGTTAAAAGGGGAGTCATTTACGGTCCACTGAAGTGCAACGTATAACAACAACAACAACAACACCAAGAACAACAAAAACGCGCAACATGGTGAAGTGTGAATACGAATCAAGGATTGTTCCGGTTGACCGGATCAATCCTAGCGTCGAACCAACTGACCTTCCGACTTGACTTCGGATTCACGTGAATTTGACGGGGTGTTTCCGAACAATGAGCAAACAGCTACGGGATAAGCACCAAAGCCTATTAGCATACTCATTCACCAGGGTAAATGCGCGTTCCAAAATCTTTGGTTAGCAAAAGGTAACCCGCCGGAAAACGAGAAGACTAAAGCATTTTTGGTGCAATAATAGAACATGGAGAAACATGGAACCTTATTATGGAAGAACTGAAGCGATACCTTCCCATTCGGACAGGTCATCAAAGTGCTGTTTTCTCTCTATTCCAATCAGTTGGCAATTTATTAGGTTAGCGTAATTGGTGAGAAAGTTAATGAAACAACTTCTGCATGCATGGTATGTTTGACGCCGCAGTAAAATTGTTGAAATAAACAAACAATTTATAAGTTTCTGCCCCCACACGTCCCGTTTATCAGTCATTTCGGCCATTGGACAACCATGTCAGTTTCGGGATTGAACAACTTGTGCAACTATTCAACTCGTCGAGGGAGAGCTTACAAGTCTTTTCTTTATACTCGTAAACGCAAACCACTTGTTAATAGTTTCCGACCTAGGCACATCTTAGGACTAAGTGAATGAATTTCTGGCTCGCGGTACCCTCGACAGCAGTGGGTTTGTGAAATATAGGTCCTTTCTATTTAAAGGAAAATTCTCAATGTGAACCTGACATAGTCAGCATATGTTCCGATTGTCTACGTGAATAAAAGCAGCTCAAATTAGAGCCAAAACAATCAGCGTTGACGGATGGGTACGGCTGCCAATTGTCGCAATGCGTTCAAGCGTCCCAGATATTTACCACTTCAACAAAGTTTTTGCAATGTTTTCCCTCATTCCTTTGAAAATCGGTGTTTCACAGGGTTTAACTATGCGATGATTGTGTTAATTCCGATAGGTCAACATTGAATTAAGGCTTCACTAATTCGACGAGTCGCAGTTGTAGAATTTTTACTTCAAACTTTTCTACTAAATCACTCAAGTTCATTATTCAAAATTGTTTTTCCCTTGCATGGTACTTTCAGAGACATGATATCACCTTCACTTACTTAATATAAGCAATCAATTTTCGCGATTTGACCAAATATCACTTGCCTCGGTGAGATCATATCGGCTTCAGAAATCTTGAGTATGAGTTCGTTTTCTTTCCAGTGCGATAGAATAGAAATGCTCCATTTCGGTGGTTGCAAAATCAGTCCCTGGATCGTATTCTGAGTTGGATATGCTCTGACTGTTTCGGATATGTGTCACCAAAGCGTTCACACGACTCAACCTAATAAGATTAAGCATTTTAAGCTATCAACAATATTCCTACAATTTGCCCTACGGAATCTCCTTGAGACGAATTGCCCGAAGTATTTTTGCACAACCTACTGTGAAGAATTTGTCTCTTGAAAATGACGGGCCGACGTGTTTTGCTCATTCGATCGTGAAATTAGTTGAAGTTGGAATATGAAAACTTTTTCTCATGATATATGTTTGATTTTGCGATGCTTACGGGGATGAAAAATCATAGCAAGGAAGAATAAATGAAGTAAATGGTCGCTTTCGCATGTTTCTCCCTAGTAGCTATTTATATTGGTCGGCATATGGTCGGTAATTGGTTTGAAAAAGCTAGGAATTTGAGCAAATTTTCATCCCAAACGTTTCGCAAGTTTCCTATGCACAGCGTACCCCCCCACCCCCACCCCTAAAACAACCCTGAACCGGTCAGCTATGCATCTGATAAAAAAATGCAATAGATCCCACCATGGTTCTACAGTCGGTTGATCGATTGACTGATAATGCCAGGTAAATTCGATCATAAGTATTGATAATCCGACCTGGTTGGGCTTTTGTGATATCTCGAGTAAATGACATTCTCCGGTTCTCCCTCTTGTCTGTTTCGCTTCTGTACGATCTAGACAAACCGACTTGGTAACTAAGACTTGTTTAATTTTTAATCAGTTCTGTTCTGATTTCACTTAAAAAAATGCATTTTTTATTCATTCCCATGCATACCGGGAATTGGTGAGCAGAATGATAGTTTTCCTATTACCATAGGGTTTGTATACACAAAGAGAGGTTTTAGTTATTCTAAATTATATTTCGGATTTGGTTATCTACTTCGGGCAGTATTTGTTTTCTCAAGTTTCATTCCGTTCGCATTTTTCCGGGATGTTTGATCGACGGAGTCTCTATGGATTAGTCTAATCCCCGTGACGCGCAAAAAGGCGAGAAATGAGAATAAGGGCAGGAGACGGGAGTAACTCGGGATTGGAGATTGTCTGGGAAACTGTAAGCAAAGAAAAGTGCATAGCTGAACATCAAGCAACCAGGCTGACGTTCTATCCAATGGAAATAGTGTGTACACTAATCAAACGTCCCGGATATCTTTACTGACGGGAGACAGGATTGAAAATGATGAGACATTTAATAGCGCAGTTGAACCAAATATTCCATATAGCCGGTTAACATGGAATAACTGTTATGTTCGAGAAATCAGCAGCAACGGATATTCACCGGCCGATCCGAATACAGTGCTGTGGGTTCCGTATGTGACTAAAATGCTTCGTGTGATTGCATAGGTTTTATGTTTTTCCTATCGTGTCAGTTTGTTTAAAAATGCACGTTGAAACAATCAGATTATGCTTTCATTCGATCACAAGATCATATGTTTTTTGAACGCTGGAGCTAACTAATAAACGACACAGGCACTTCAATGATTTACGAAACAATCCGGTAAGGCAACAAACTCAATCGGAATCCGACGGGGCTCCGTCTTGTAACCCAACGTGGTAAACCGTCGCCAGAACGTGGAAGACTAAGATAATGATATATATTGCACCAGTTGACTTTGCCCCTCTCAACTGTGATAATCTCGTTCTATGAATTAATGACCATATCAATATCAGGATTGGGTTTTGAGATTTTCTCAGTGAATAAACGGATATCGAGCAGGCTAAACTATCACGAGTAAAGGATAACAAACTACGGAACACACCGAAGGTTCAAAGATTGGTTTTGTTTGCACACAAAAGACCGAATTTCCTAACCGACCAAATCGCTGGACAATGAAAACATTGTTTTTGCTCAAAATGCAAGCAATATTTCTTGTGTGTAAGTAATGTTAAAATAGAGATAATTAAAAGAGGGAGAAAGGTAGAACGATGAAGAAAGTGACCGTTAACAAGGGAGGCTCTATAGTACTAAAAGTATACTCCCCATAGTTTCCACAAATCAAGTTATGCGTGACGGGACCACCGTGTTTACATACCAAGGGTGAATTCTCTGTACCTGCTCCAACGTTTTGTTGTGTGATAAGGTTTACACTGTTTAGGCAATAAGAACTAACGGGATTGTATTGTGGTAAAAATAAGTGAGAATTATTTTGGTTGAAAGAGCCTCCTTCTAAATTTGACAAAATGTAAAAATCAATACCGCTCGATTTGTGTGAAGAACGTGGAGCATGAACGTAGCCGTTTGTGAAGCCTGCGCCACAAGGTACGGGGGATCTAGATAGGCGACAAAATTTATTACCTACTAGGAAAGTTAAAACAGAATTTTAACAGCATTATCTTTTCTGGTATACCTTATTTACCAAGAACTGAAAGCATGAGGTTGCAAATAAACCATTAGAATTAGTACATAGACAACCTGCCTTTATTTTCCTGTTATTCATTAAGGATAATTTTAGCAGCCTAATCAATAAACAATTACTTCTTTCCAACATCGACCGGAATGAAAAAAACAACGTCTGTCGAAAGACCGAAACATTCATTGTACAATCAAAATTTTAAAGTGGATACAGAGTTAAGTGGGACGAAAAGGGTTGCATTTACACAGCTGAATTAGTCCCACTACCGATGAACGAAATCCGAATCAACGTTTGACCCGTTTTTATCTATAGGTATCGATCAGTCATCATTTGCAGGTGGGGCGCTATCAAATGGGCTGTGTTATGCAGTTTGGCTGGACAGTAGGACACCGATAACGAAATGTTTGATATTTGTAGACGCATACATTCACTACTGATAATTGATAAAAACAACATTTAAGCTAGTTCAAAGTTCCATTGAGTGAACCGATTTGAGCAGCTGTGTACTGCGTTTTAGTCAAGCCATTCTGCCCACTTATATTTCACATGGATAATTACTTTGTTATTTACACGATACTACTAGTAAAACTGCTCTTTAGGTAGTATCTTACCGTGGTAAATAACCACTTGAAATGCATTTCTGGAACTTCAACTACCTGTTTTCGCACAAATAAAAATGTTTACCGATGGGCCAATATTTTTCGAAACAAGTAGAATAGGCTCAGAGGGGATTTCACTGTAACCAATCAACATGTTTACCATACTTTTGAGATCTGGTGACCCCTGTAGATCAAGTACGGATTGATCGTCGTTCATAAACACATTCAATCCGTTGCGCTCAACACATGACGAGCCTCAAACACAAAGCGAACTGTCATTGCTATAAATAATGTCTTCTGTTTGCGGAGCAACCGAATATAATAGAACAAACAAGCGTAAATTTAAGTTTTAATGAGTATCAAACATTCTCGGGGTAGTTCGGTTTTTATTTTTTTCCTATATGAATCGAGTAATGGTCAAATTGTTTTTGTCTTCCGGCGACGTTTTGACCGCTGGGATTTACGCGCGCGTGTGGGCATAAAACTAGGATTCCCATAACTGTTTTCAAAAACTTAATCAGCAAGAATATGATTCGTCTGTTTTTTCACTCCGGTTCATCGATTTTGTTCACCTCGCCCATTTCCGTTTGTCCAGAGATTCCTTGAAATCCATCTCAGGTGCTGAACTTGGATTTGATAGTAGCAAAACGAGAACAGAATCGGGTATAATGAAAATGATGTTGCATTTTCAAAACAAGTGGAAACCGGTTTGGAGCAAAAATAGCGAGGTGATGCTTCACCGATTAGCAGTGGAGCTAATGACATCAGGTTGTAACTTCAGCCTGAAAATGCATTGCACACTGAGATCCTATTGTGGTCTCTGGTCTGTCAAATTGGAAAACATTCCCACAAAATAAAAAATCAAAAACTGTAACTGCAGCTGAAAGTACACGCATTCGCACGCGAAAAACTAAAATAGCAATGTCGATGTGGTCAACACACTCGTTTGCATGACAAATTTTC
>UZAN01045212.1:12874-26596 GCA_900618425.1 Echinostoma caproni
CTGTTGTCAGAGTATGAAACACCGTGATCCCAAACAATGTAACCTTAATCAACCAGCGATTTAAATGCCTTAGTTTTTATGATGCATATCACGTCTTGGCCAGTGGACAGTCGCAAATTTCAAGACTATTATAGATTAACATTGTCCCAGTATTGCACCTATCGCAGTAGTAAATCTCTAAAATCTGTACTATTACCCATGATGACCACCTCTCAGAGAAAAGTAATTGCTAGATTGGTAACAATCATGTTGGACCAATCAATGCAAAAGTAGGGAGCTCCAATGCGTACGCTAGAAAATCCCATTCACGTAGATCGGCTTTGAGCAAGAGTCCTTTGGCTTCATGTTAGAAACCTTACCGTTAACATAAGTAGAAAAATCCTTCCCGTCAGCCCTCTCCCCCAGATCCGGTGTGTAACTCGGTTTTACATGAACGCCGTCGTATCACATTAATCATTGAACAGTCAGGTCACATCTGCAGAGATGCCCATTAATATCCACCGGGCTTCAATCACTAATCCATCAGCAATGAGCGTCCACATGATTAGCACAAACGGAAATGCAAGTGAGTGCAGTGATGAGCGTTGAACGCACGTTCGTATGTCCCAACCAGTGCAGAGAGAGCAGAAATCGAAACTAAATCGAATAATTTGGTCAGTGTGACAAACAATACTGACGTGATGTATTCATGATTGATACGAAAAATAGTAGGGAAACCGTTATGCTCTGAAAATGAAGTATCAATTCTATCCAAGACTGCGTCGCACCGAGAGATAGAACGAAGCTCGCTGATCGCCGGCAACCTTACGAAGTGCATACGGTAACCACCTGCTTCGAAGCAGGTGGGGGAAAATAGTTAATCGCTATGGTTTTTCGCACAGAGTACACGGTTTGCGGTGATGCATACACGCACCTCAGGACAGACAGTACGATCTGATAATAAAAGGAAATAAGACCTTCGTTGTGATTGAATCACTCCCGTGCTCTTCAGTGTGTCTGCTCTCGCAGAGACAAATCTCGAATAGACGGTAACGCATGCAGTCAATTTTTGTTCGTGTGTGGAATTGTCGTTATTATCTTTTACGTGTTTCATTGAATAACTAATCCTAGTTAAAAGACTGATAGGTATATCCCTCCCTAATCCGCCTGAGCGATTAACTTACAATTATGAAGAACGAAAGCGTTCCGGGGTTAAATTCACATGTGAACGATTTTAAATCACTCCCTCTCTACGTGTGTCTGTTTGTCTGACGAAGGAAAGCTAAGCCCGGAAACGTGGGTAGCTGTGTGCCTCATTGTGTATCAATCTGTTTTCCACCTCCATTCAGGTGTAAAAGTGATGATTCAAATGGACCTATAGTTTACATGTCCAGATGAAGCCCGATCGAAGATGCACGGTGAATTTTGAGCTGGTTTTTCTCGCGTATGGAGCAGATTTCAGATGAATTGTGATCCAAAGCTCAGTGGGGGATGGAGAAAATAACTAGTCCATTATTACGAATACAATGGTCATATGAGTCGAGCTATACGACAAGGATTGCAACATAAAATGAAAAATAAAAAGAATCCGATTGAGCAGTTCATGCACGCACAGATCGATGCGTATTTACACCTACACGGAGAGAACAAGACGAAACACGTAAAATCAAAGAAAACAGCATACAAGATGAACAAGCGCCACATGCAACTTACCTGGTTTGAAGTAGTATCGGAATTCTTTCGGTAGTGCTTCCTCTAGCATAGCAAAGAACGTCATGTTCTGCGCTTCTACAGATCGTTGACGTCTCTACAAGGTCAGAGTGGAATATATCATTTACATCACGAGTGTGATTAACAAAAGTTGTGTCATCGTTTCAGGTAAAAATGGGTTCGGATCAACGGAGTCGAACGGGCCAAATGAAAAAGACGCATCGGAAGAAAGAAATTATGATAAGCTTTTATTTGTGCTAGGTCACTATACTTGAAATTCTCTTGATCTATCCAAAATACAACAGCGCATGATAAAAGAAAAGGTGAACAGGTCCTCATTCACTGAAAGACAAGACATTTTGTCAATAGAGATGAGTTGGCGAAAAAGCCACTCAGTCGTAAGAGGAATAGATCACACGCGTCAAACTTGTGTTGTGTGCACTCGTTTGTCATCCACTGTTTGGGGCCACAAACAGGACGATTGGTACATCTTGCATTCAGAATGTTGTTTGCAAACCTTTCCCGCTATCAAAATACCTCCGCTATTTGACCAGTTTTCTCTATATACTGCATCTGCTACACACACTGAAAAGGTGAGTTCTCATAAAAGCGATTGGAACTAGAGAAAAATCAACGATTTGCGGAGCTTTCAGCGTGTGCTCACTACTCAAAAGGTGGTGGAGCGTCAAACCGAAGCGAACATCGGATCCGAAGAACATTCATCTGACTTTGTTTAGATGCTAGGTGATGCCTAAACGATAATGTGTTCTATGCGCATTAATATTTCATTTATCATTGTTCCGAAGAGTTCCTAGCACCAACGAAACAGGGAGGGGAAGGGGAAGTGAATAGGACAGTATTTTAGGGTTTGATAAATGATTGATTGGAAAGAGCGATATTGAAACTTTTTCCTGAAAATAGGAATCCCAGTTCCTCTATCCTCTTGTGAGTCTTTGATGGATAAATTAAATCACGTGAGTCAGTCTCACAGGAGGTGGTGGCCCGCTAGAAACGTCACCAAGAATCACCCCGGAGGATGAGTGTTCGAATCCCACCACCACCGCTTGACTTTCGCCATTTGTGTATTGTATGGCAGCCCTTTGACTGGCCGCTTCCCCCTTCCTGAAAATTGTATCCTTGTATATTCAATAAAAGGAAGTAAAAAGAAAAAATAAAGGAATAAGGAGTTTCAACAACGGCAAATGATTCAAAGAAAAGACACTTATTGCCCACTGGGGAGACCCAGTCAAACAAAACATCTGCAAACCGGTGGTGATTGTGCAACGCACAGACTACGATAAAGCTTCCTGGTAGCCAATCAGGAGACAGAGATGGCTACCAACCTTGTGGGCCCACGTGTATAGCCGAATCGGCTGATTGCCGGAAAGCTGACAAACATTCACATAGATACCGATTGAATAATGGAAAATGAGCGTTTGAATGATTGGCAATTGTTATGTTTATTTGCATGTTTTTTTAATAGATTTAACCGCATCAAAAGTTCATCTACCTTTGCGCTACTCAGTAGGTTTTCAATCCGACTCCGCACTACTCGATTACGATTGTTACACCGAGTATTACATAACCACAACTGAGCGACATATATCAGCACCATCAGATCTTCCGCTAGTGAAGAACTACCTGCGAAAAATCGGTTGGATAACCATGAATAGAGCGAATTTCGGATCAAGAAGTAAACGGACCCAGACGTTCAGTAGTAGTGCTTGAGGACGCGGAGTGGTTTTGTTTGGCTGGCACTCTTCACTACATGACACACCGTATAGGTCGACGAACAACAGTATGACATGATGATCGCGGTCGGTGACTAAACAAAGCCACTGCTTCTGTTCTGATTCGTACACCCGGTATGGCTTAACGGGTAAGGGGATGAGATCCACTACAATAAACTATCGCCTTATTTAGAATAACTTGTTGCACACAGAATGCACTTAAAAATTTTTTTCAAAGAAAAAAGGAGTACAGGGTGCCGTGAGTTCACCTACTCCGTTCTCGGTCACTGAACATATAACAGCTCTGAATGGTAACCGAGGGCACCTGTTCGTGCTTTATGCCCCGGAAACTATGGGTAATATCCAACGAGCTGACTCATCTTCCGGCAGGAGACGGCCGGGTAGAACTGGGATGGGAAAAGAAATCGGACCACAAAGGATTGCTAACCACCAAACAGTTCGCCAAGGGGCGATAATGTGAAGCACCCGATGAAAACGTGTAATGGGTTTGATCGAACAGTGAGCGGTTGAGATTAAAGGTTTGAACTATTAAATGTTCGAAGAACTCTCAACCTATCATTTTCAGTTTAGACACCGGGACAGATGACAAGACAAAAATTGATGGTATTTCTTTTTCGTGATAGTTAGTTCTGCTGGCTGCCGATGTAATATTATATCTATACGAATGGTGTGTTTTCTTAGAATTAGATCAAATGTTAAACCCCGCTATTCGGAGATTGACCTCTTCTGATGGTGAATATTATGCGCTACGTGTTTATGAACTCCTATTGATATCCTCCACGTTGTGAATGATTTCTTTTGTGCTAACTTTGAACAAGGTGGTTTGCATTTTCTTATCGCCTTACATTAACGCGTGTATTCGTAACTAAACACCCGAGATCAGAGACGTTTTGTACCTACTGCACAAGGGGTTTAATCCTATATCCTTACCGTCACTTGAAATTCATTTACCCCTCTCGCTTTATTAGTCGATTATATCTAAAGTCACCGCCCAACCACCTGTGCCCTATGTTCCACTTCGGTCTGCGCCGTGGTGCTACGCGAGTGTTCACAAGTTAAGGGCTGCGTCACGCAACGGCGCCTTTTGTGCTCTATAAGTCTTGTATCCACCTTTTTCATTCATTCATTGTCAGTCAGCGGCACCCTTCAGCTCATCAATACTACATCGGTAGCACTGAAAGTATACTCCGTTGAATATTGTGCTCATGCCACTGTTTAGTACCAGCCATAAGCGATAGCCTGTCAACTACCTGCTCACGTTATCACTGTCTGCTGTTCGTTAGTGCATGCTAATAGTGCACAGAAGTCAAAGACACTGATCAAAATGATGGTCGTCAATGGCGCGGGGGGTTGATTAGACGACATAACCCTAAGTATGGATTCTGCAATTCTATTCACTGTAACAAACGAGAAGTTCACAAGGATACAATGATAGTGCACGTTACATAATGTATAGTTTTTTTGCCGGGCGGTGGTCTTTATCAACATCAGAAAAAAAAACATTTGAAAAATGCATTATTTCCGGAGAGAATGAATTGCCTCCAAATTATCTAATTCGTAAACTATTGATAAAAAAGAGAGCTCCTCTTCACCAGAACAGAACACGTATAAGCCCATCTAACCGACTCAAGCTGTACTGAAAATTGCCAGAATACAAATAGGTGCAATCAGATGAGCTGACTTTTGTGAACGATACACTGTGGATCATCATTCATGACGGGCACGCGTCACCATGTCTCGGTCTTCTGTGAAAATCCGGAGGCCACAGCAAAAGATATTTCGATATCTAAGGAGAGATCATTTTGAAGGAGTGTGGTCTAGTTACACGACGACCAGTAAAGATTGTCATCGAAAGGCTTGACCAGAGTGGTAATGCACCGGTCTTGCTGGTGCGGA
Organism: Echinostoma caproni; assembly: GCA_900618425.1. NCBI lineage: Eukaryota > Metazoa > Platyhelminthes > Trematoda > Plagiorchiida > Echinostomatidae > Echinostoma > Echinostoma caproni. Next base: position 18,211 of record UZAN01045212.1, read on the forward strand.
ACAGGAGAAGGTAATACTGTGACGAAACAAGTTTCAGTTACGAACGAGTTGGAAGGATGGGGAATATAAAAGGTACACAAATGAACACAATGCACTAACATAGCAAAGTGTCAATAATTATACTGCGATATAAGGAGCAATTAGATTACATGGTAAATGTGAGATGTTTTTGAAAACAGAACCCTGAATGGTTCGAGGGGAAACGAAGTGGAGTGAATAGCTGAAGCCGCAGCTGGAACAAACGCGTACCTTCCAGGACAACAACACTGAGATTTCGTTTCATCGGTTCACATATTACTCCCTCGTGTTGTTCTGTGCCAACAACAACAGTGTATCACCCAGTTGAGGTGCGACTTTCGATGACAGTTGGGCATTCACAGAATCGTTACTGGTTGTCGTGCAATCGGTCACAGTTGCTTAATACTCATTTCAGTGGACTTCCTATATGGGTGAGCCACATTCCCGTTTCAGAGATAGTGAAGCTATATAAAGTGATAATTGCAATAATACTGCGAAATATTCTTCGCTGTAGCCTTCGGTTTTCACTAGGTAGACAGGGACATGCGTTCAGTGTGAATAAAGATCATTTGAATGCATCTCTCTGTGTTTTGGCAACTGGGAGCACAGGTCGAGGTGGTTAGGTGGACTTGTATGTGCGCTGTTCGGGCAAAATGAGTTTTTATCTATTTTTTGCAAACAGCGTATGCAAATCCGGTAATATTTATCTATAGGGCATACTTCCGACTCACCAGACGTAAATGATGCGCAACCATTGTTTTCAATCCAAATCCTAACGTGACAGCCGGATAACCGATACTGGAGAGAGAGAGAAAAACAGGAAACCGATCCGGAGAGGAGTTGTGCATCATCGTAAATCACAAAAATAGCTAACATTTTAGCATATCACGTGAAACAAAGAAGAAAACAGAACCAAACTGAATGACAATGCGGTTGTTTGTTTGTGATATTAGTACACATGGTTATGCATCCACAAATCCAGTGTCAGAAAGGAGACACACTGGAGCAACTCGAATAGCAAAGAACAAACAGGTGAGTAGATCACCTACACCCGTTTCTCATGAGAAACGCCTACAGAGTGACGGTTCTTCGAGGGTCAATCATCGAACTTGCTTCAGTGCTGGGCTTAGATCTTGCAATGCATCACGATGCACACCCAGATGAGGCTGCACAGAATACGTATCATTGGTGTTCCGAATGAGTTGTTAGGGAACAACAATGACAAAAACCATTCAACCCAGTGCATTATTGTTCCAGTTGTTGGATGTTTTCTTCCCGGTGGCAAACGGGAGCTCCATCTCCAGACAGCCTTTGATAGGTTACAGCCCCCTTCCGGGAAAATGGACTGTGGCTGCTGATTGGATAAAAAAAATTATCACAGAACTGGTATAAAGCCAACCTAATGACAAAAACACTGCTTACAACACACAGTTATGTCAAACAACAGGTTGATTCCGAGAATGAGTCTATATGGGAGCCATTTGACTGGCCACTTCCCTGTACTTGAAAATTGTATCTTCGTATATTCAATAAATAGAAGTGAATATGAAAAAGAAAAAAGGATGAATAAACTCATCTTTGATCCCAGATCTGATAAACAAAGAAACTAGTGCCATATTCCTGACAAAGTAAGCTTCATTCAAAATTCTAACCTTTTGTATTATCACAATAATTTTTATTTCTTTCGATGAGATCAACAAGAATAAAAGTGTCGGAGAAAATCTCAAAAGGCAAAATGTAGTTCTCAACACGCCGAGATAGGCAATAAAATTGTAAACACAAGGGCAAAGCCGTATGAGTTCGTGTAAGTTTTAGTTTGCACAACAATTTCTAACCCTGCACTGTCACGCACGCCTTTTTGGTTGAAGTCTTTCGAGTATCAACTGGGTCACCAAACGAGGTAGTTGTTGGAAGAAGTGAGAAATCCAGGCGTGGAACCTGGGTAAGGATTCAAAAACCACTGTGAATAACACTCAGTTTTATCACTGCCTTCCATTCAAGACGAACAAATCTGTGGACCATACAGTTAAATCACGAGGCAGCTGCGGTGTCATCCATCATCATTGCATAAATGGACGTCAAAGAGTCACTATAGGCAAATGGTAAATGAACCTTCTGTTTGCGTCCTGGAACTCCCCTCATTTAAAGTTTGTCCATCAACCGACAAACTGACACGGATCTTGACCTGAATTTAGTTTCGCGATCGACCTTGAGTCGTCAGCAGACCAATACCTATGACAGACAAAGTAGTATACATTGAACTGGTTGATTTCACGGACCCTTTTTAAACCTAACTCTCGGGATACATACATACGTCTGTCTTATCTGCAACGCGTTTGTTCGACGTAAAACACAGTCACTTTTCTGCGATAATTATCCCGCATCTCAGCTGACTGTTACTGTGAACCACTTGGAGACAGGAGTAACAGTTCGAAAGCCTCAGTATGGTCGGGGGTGGGTGCCTGCGGTTATTCCTAGTCACCCTCCCCATGCATTTCGCGAAATGCTTCTATACGACACAGCGTCTCAAACAGCGTTTGAGTAACCCCTACTCACTGCATTCTCGTGGTGGAGGTATTTTTCCACTAAAGTGAGAAGACAAAAAGCCAATATCCGGATCTGGTAGTTCACCTGCGGGAGTTGGCTAAAATCCCTGATTACAAACCAACCAAAAAGAGACGTACAAACCACATCCACACACACACACACACACCGTCGCTGTGGTAGTGGTCACCAACTCGACTGGGCACCTTGGATGTTTGACCCCGTCCAAAGGACGGATGATTCGGTGAATTGGACACCGGACCCCAATGGATTGCGGTTTTCATACACCGCTGCCTTACTGGTCAAGCCTGGATCCGGTTGTGAATTCCCCTAAAAAGTTCACCTGCCTTGACCTGGGCAACCTGAAAGCATTGCGTTTACGAGTAAATCGTGAAACTTCTTTTCATAAAGATCATTGAACTGTGATTTATTTGGTACATAGTCTGGACTCAGGTGTGTGTGAAATATAAAAATATCCTAACAGAAGTTCAAATATAACGAAAATAGAAAATCATTTAGTAAAACACTCAACTATAAAATCGCTGTAAACTATTGTAATACTAGACACTTTGAGCACCAGTTGAGCATATGTGTTGGGCCGCGTTTACCAGTTGGTTCGATACCCCCAAAGAGGGTTTCGTTTGCGGCATTCGGACAGCGCCATTGGCACCAGAAACTCGGTTCGTGTTAACCGAACTAGACCTCTTTTTATGTGTTAAGAATTGCGGGCAACGGTGGGTTAGGTCCTGCATGTTACACTTACGTCCACTGACCAAACATGGTAAGAGTCTGTTACCGGAACCAGAAGTGGTGTTACTAAACACGGCACGAGTTGAACTTTCACATTTATTGGGTTCGAGTGAACCCAGCTCTATTGTGCATAGGCATTCACAGCGATATTTTCTCTGTTCTATGAATGCACAAATACATCCGTGCGCTGTCTGTCATCTTTCCGATATCCGGAGGATGAAACAGCCCTGAGGAAACGGTTTGGCAAAAATGTCTCAATCACGAGGGAGCAATAAACAATGCACATGAAACCCATCAGTGCCACCTCTTCGACTTCGATACAAACACAAACCCAGAGATGCATGTGGTCATGGACTGTTGAACAACAGTGATATTTTTGGAATGCAACACAAACACAGGGAAAGAGAGAGAATCACCAACAGTTCAAGAGATCAGACCAGAGACTTTGAGAAAGAGATTCTTTCACACAATCAATTGTAAGAAGTAGCATGGATCACAAGGGTCTCGATCATGTTTTCCAAAATCATAGTTCATCGAGCGAAGCAAACTTACCAGTGTGCGGCAAACGGCCGACAAAGATCGATGCTCAACGGCAGGGTCTTCGGATCACGCAGTCGGACCGCGACTTCCACGTAGACAAACAGGAAGCAGAACACCATTGTCGGTCCATACACACCACGATCTGGATGGGAAAGGATGGGAACAATGGGGGGGAACGGGATACAACTGTTACACAACTACTGATTTGATAACACTAAACGTAGACAGAAACATTAGTGAAAAAAATGAAAGATAAATGTTTAAACTACCTGAGATACAGATGAAAAACAACAATCTAATGAACTTGGGACACTCATCAAAAGCGCATTCAACGATACGGATAGAATCATATCCTGTAGCATTTTCAACCCACGAGGCTGTGGGAAAGTAAAATATTCCCCACCAGAGCGGGAAAATCGAAACTGCTTTGGTTTATTTGAAATGGTGTAGACAACAGAATTCATGTGAAAGTAAAAACAAAAGAGGAAAAGCAACCGGAATATATTTCTCAGCAATTCAGATGCATTTCTTCAAACAAACAAAAAATGATGGCTAGCAGGTGGGAAGGATAAACAATTTATTGTGACAGATGCATCGCTCATTTTCTTTAGTTTTGGTCAACTCTGGTGGACGACCAGATAGTGGTCATGCGAGTAACAACTAAAACCTGTCTAGGAGAGGTAGATACCTGAAGTGGATAGTCTATTATACTTCAACCTTAATCGAACAAGCAAATGTCAAACATCGATGGTAGGCGGCTCTGTCGCAACCGAGCTCACTACAATGCCTGGTCTATTGAAACCATGTGTGGTCTACCACTCCGAGTCTCAAATTTATGGCTTCCAGTTTCCTTTTCATAACATAAACAGGACAACAAGAAGCCCCATACGCTCTCGCTCGCTCCACGCATTCGTAATGAAAATACGCACTCAGCATCCTTACCAGCATTCGTGGACTGAACCGCGACACCGATTCTCTACACCATTCATTCTTCCCCTCCTCTCGTCCTTTTGTGAACCGAAACAAAAATCTTCCCATTTTTAAGCACCCAACTACACTTTCCATTTCACCTTTCTAACCAAAGTAACTTCTACCCTTCTTTCTGTAATTCTTCTCGTGATCTTGTATGTTAACCACACGGGAAAGCTGAGGGTTTTGGCTTCCCAGTTTGCCGCCAACTCCACCTTACGTAATTATCTTAATCCTCCATATTCATCCCATCTCACTGGAAGCCCTTTTTCACCTCATATTAACACAAAGAAAATCCGCCAAACATTGGTCTCTCTCTAAATGCAAACAAACCACCCTCACTTCTTTCTGTCGAAAGTATTTGAAACCATCATCTCTGACCAACTACGCACGTTCCTCGAACGCGAAAGACCACTAAGAGATCGCCAGTATGGCTTTCGACAGCGTCGTTCCGCCGGTGATTTGCTGGCTTTTATCTTACAACTCTAATCGGCTGCACTCGATAACCACACACTTGGTCTCGCTGGATACCTCAAAATACCTTCGACCGAGGTTAGCACAAAGGTCTGCCGGGGAAACTGTCTGTGTTTGGGTTCCCTCCAGCTCTAATAGTGTATGTATCAAGTTTCCTCAGGAGGCGAACCATGCCGATTCGAATTGATGGGGCCCTATTTTAGCCGTTCCCCAAGGACCAGCACTTGCGCCCACCCTCCTTCGATTTTTCAATGATGTTCTTTCTAAAACTGTCGACTTAATCGATTCTGTTGTCGATGCCACCACCCTTTATTGCTCCCAATCCTACCGCACTACTCGTCATGCCCGAACCAAAATCGATCGTGAACGTAGGGCAGTTAATGAGTCATTGAACTCTCACCTTAAACACATCTGGGACAATTTCGACCATGCTAATTACATTCTGAAACTTCTCTTCTTTCAATTTCTCTAAAACACCATTCATTCACACACCCCTCCACTCATCTTTTAATTCCACCAAATTGCGTTTCACAGACTCTGTCCCCCTTCTTGGATTGTCTATAAACTTTTCTTTTATAACTCAACTTGCCTCTCATGCCGCGCACAAGGTTGTTTTTTATTCCACNGTCATATGTGGGGTGAGGCTTGGGCTTCTCTTTCCCGTCTTGATAGTGTTCGACGAAGGGCCAGCGGGTTGATCGGTGATCCTTTCCAGATATCCAATCTGCAGTTACTGGTCTATCGTCGGGGAAATTCCTTCATTGACCCTAGTCTACCGTTACCAATTAAGTTTTTGTTTTTTGGAGTTTGCCTCGACAGTTCTTCTTCTTGTAACTTTTGCACGCCCATCCCGTACACATGCATCTGATCACCCTTATCAAATTTCGATTGCAATCTCTTTTCTCCCGAAATGCCCGAACACCCTCCACACTATCTATCATTCCCCCAAGTTACAACCTTAAACTCTTTAGACGCAGAATCAATAAATTGGATCTTACGTGAATGCACCGCTACTCTCCCTTTTACGGTATGCATTTTTTCTGCGGGGATTCCCTCTTTTACTATAATTCACATTAGGTGTAACCAAAAAATACACATCTTCCTTGCCAAACACACTCCACAGTCCCCACAAAAGAGCTATTAAGCGGAGCAGGTTGACGGGTTTACCAATCAGACGGAGTCTAAACCAGAGTGAATCAAATGTAACGAAGCAAGACAACAAGGTCAAGAAATGTTGGACCGAATACGAGCTGGTCGTAGGCGAGTCACGAATTCGGTGCGCGAAGAAACGTAAACCTTAGTGCGATTTACAAGAATGACTCTAAACAGCCGGTGTCATGTAATAAGTGATACCACGCATACTCACGTGCATACAGGCCCAACGGATACCGGGTCCGTTCTCAACCCAGCAGATTAACTCGAACAAAACCAAGCCCCAGTGTAACTGACTGACAACCTGGCAGTGAGCTTGGGGCGATTTGGTGACCCATATTTCCTCGAATGGATGATCAATTCAAACGTGGATCGCACAAAAGCTGAACGTCTCCCATACACAACCCGGACAACTGGCAAAGAAACTTAATAGCCACGTGACGAAGTCTGCTTGCGTGTCCCCTACGGATTCCCGTCTAAGTGTGACTAACAGCACAGCTACAAATCCAGGGGCTGTTTCGGGTCTTGTCATCGCGATAAGGTATGACTACGGCAGCACACAACGGTTTCCCAGTGAAAGGAACTTTGAATAGGGACCCAGTGATCCGGAAGCCAGTATTGCTTTACCAAGATATGAATTTACCTACCGGTATCATGATACGCTTAAAACTGCGTGAGCCACGATGACCACTTTTAACTAGTACTGCAATCGTTCACTAACAAGCCTAAGTAGGATATTTCTACTTGTTAGATTAGTAATAAAAAGAAAATACAATCGAAAATGTAAGGTAGTACCGCGACAAAAACTGTACGGGCCGATTTTAATTCAGGTGAAGCAAGTCAACATGACGAAGAGCGGACACTTTTATCGTTGCAGCCTAGACACACCTTTTGGACATTTCCGAGTGGGATCCTGGACGCCTGAGTAGACCAACCCTAGAGTTAACTCATAAGAAAACGGTTTGCTGCAAGGAGAGTGCACAATTTTGGATTTTATCATGCCTGTTTGGAAGAGACCATCGATATTCTACGAGGCAGAATCGAAGTGTTTTGTCAAATGGGGTGCGCGATATGCACGAGATAACCAAACGATGTAATCGATCAAAGAGTACTGTGTTTCGATATACTAGGCGATTGATCGCAGACCAAGGAAAAAAGAATGGGAATTGGTCACTCTCCGAGAATCCATGAGAGAGAGATAAGTGTAGACTGGTGCGTTTGGTCTCTCATTCCAGGAGTCACGACTCAGAAATGAAAGCTCTCAATGGGCTATAAAATTTTTCAGATCGAACAATATAATGACCTTATTGTTGAATAGACGAACCCTGAGTGGGTCACGGAGTAGGACTCGCGAGCCGGCAGACTTTTGAGTTCCCGAGGGCATATTCCGTCAATGTGATCTCTACCCGACTTCACTCATGAATTCAAGAAGCTAAGGCAAACATCACATTCCGATAAAAACGCCTGAGCCGGATTAAACCAGGTTGAGAGTAGCCAAAGCAAGACGGTGTAGTTTTGAGTGGGCGAACGAGGTCGACTGTTTGATCCAATGGTTAAATGGGAGAGATGTCCGAGAAACAGAGAAACGTGGATGCCTGAGCTGCCAAAATAAATATACCGAATGGTGAATGACCACATAGGATGCAAACCAGAAATCAAGCAATAACACGTTGCGGAATTGCAATATGTTCATGGTTTTGCAAGTGGAACCCTAAATAAAGTCGGATAACTCAAAACTTTATCAAGCCGGGTTAAACTCTCCCAGGAAGAACCGGTGGTAAATTGAGCAAGTAATAGACCAAAACAGAAAAAAGAAACGAGTAAAATCAGGTTTCACGTACCGGATTGCCAGACTAACTGTACCCAAACAAATGAGCTACCAAGTAGGTAGATTAAGGTTGTGGGTACAAGAAAATAGCAAATCAGATCGGACGTCAGT
>UZAN01045213.1:8913-24471 GCA_900618425.1 Echinostoma caproni
AGTTAGCTAGCGAGTGAGGGAGTACGCTACCAAGATGAGGTGAGAGGGAGATGCGCGCAGATGCGAAAGCAATCAGGCCGGATTGCAGTTTCCTTCCTTGTGAAAGCGGTTGTGCGTGCGTGCGTGCGTGCCTGCCCTCGTGTGCGCGCGGGTGCTCTTGTAGGACAGAGCGTAAGGAAAAGAGAGCCGAGTAGAGGTGAGCGGAGCCGATTTGTCAATTGCTTACAATGTGCATCGATTTTGTTCTCTCTAAAGAAACTGGAAGTGGCTCATTCGTCGGCGTGTCTTGGCTCGTGTGGCGTGTTGTGGAAAATGATATTGGCAGACAAATACCACACAAGCACATGCACACACACACACACATACACGCGCATGTACACACGTACAAGTGATAATGTGAGCTGCTGGGAGAGACAAGCAGAGAGAGAGAGAGAGAGAGAGAGAGACAGACAAATGCAGCTATAGACAGATGACTCTAAGGTCCAACTCCTGTTTCCCGAGGGGACATGGAATGAACCTAGGGATTTGACCGGGTGCACATGCCGTCTACAAATCGGCACTTGCTTGACCCAAGAGAGACAGGGAGGGAGATGAGCGTATGACAGACAACTGAATTAGGAACGAGCTATGATCAAACGATCTCGTCTGAACAGAGGTATATTATATAGGTGGCTGTGATAATAGTAGTAGTGGTAGTAATAATAATAACCATAATATCAGTATTCTTATAATTTTTAGTTGTAAAAATAGTTTTAGTATTAGTATTATCAACTGCTTAAGTATTAGCAGTATTAGTAACTATTTTTCATCCCAGAAAAGTGTAGCTAGAAATACGACAAGATAAATTGGTTTATCACAAACAAGATTCTATGGTACACATTGATATGGAACAGAAAGTAGATTTGTCTGGGCCATTATAAGTATCAACGTACTCGTCACTGCGTTCCCGTATGAATAATGTGGATTAGAACAGTTCCCCCCTCCCACACTCCCTATACAGCTCACCATGGGAGTCAGGGAGCACGAAACCGATTGGACAACAGAAAACGAAAGGGCGGGAGGGATATCCGAGCCGGTAAGTGGTGGTGGATGAAAGCCAAATGACAAACGAACCTTTGCGTTGACGCGCGCTCGTGCGTCTGTCTGTGTGGTAGGATGGTCCCCGGTTGTTTCAATAACCAAAGCCATAAAGTCGGTGTGTCAACCCAGTGCAATCAAGGCCGGATAACTGCTGGACTCCGCCCGCGATCCGCGTTCGAGATCAGGACTTCCGGTTTGGAAGCGTCCGAAACAAAGAACACAGCCACACACACACATGTTGACTTTTCGAAGAGCATTAGAATCTCATTCTAAGGATACAGACATAAATATGCTTCGGTCGAACTTACAGTTACCACCCAGTATGTGAAAGCGGATGATTCTTTTGGTAGTACATTAATTTGGGGTCACATATGACGAGAAATAATGAGAAATTGATAGTAAGAAATATATATATATATATATATATATATATATATACAAAGCAGTTAGTAGCAGTTTCCATCCCTTCCGCACCAGGAACCATGAGTGTACACACGACCTACATGCATATGAAGCATCTGCTTCAAACTTCCGATATAGAGATACAGGAGTGCCCGATCACACCCATATTGAATAATATATAATATAATGCTCCAAGCGAAACTGGCAATCGTACGCATAAATATATAAATATATCTATTTCTTTCTTCGCTTCTTACTCTCAATCTCTGTTCGGAGAGTGCAAAAGGATTGGAAAAGCATTCCTTTCTTCACCCACCCCGCTCATACATTCATGATGCTATTTATTGCAGAATAACAACGGATGCCAAACTTAATACTCAATTTGAGCTTTCATCGATTTTTGTTTATTATAAGAATCTAGTCAGATAGTTAAATCTGAGATCACACTTCCACTGGTAACTCGAATGTGGACTGATCATATTGTATTTTGCTGTGACGTTTCTTAGTAGTAGTATTTTTTGCTTCTGCGATTTGCAGTTATTAAGTTGCCTCATTTTCAAAAAGTTAAACTATAAGATCATAGAAGGGACACGATTAAGATTTGATTACAAGGTATACATGTATCCCGCGCGTGAGGTTTTGAGTTCGATCCCAAGCTGGATCAACAAACCTGCCCTGGTTAAAACAGACATGATTCGTTCGATAATATCCGAGAGTGTTTCCCAGTCTTTCAAATCACTCTTACCAATTTTCTCTGTTTTCGACAGTACTTCTCACATTGTACACGTTGTCTGATATGTTGTTACTAGTATTATGGTATTTTACATTGATTTTGTTTGGAATTGGTAGTTACATCTTGCTCGAACATTCGTTTGCATACATTTGTCAAATAGTCATCTCGGGAACACAACGCATGCGCTATTTTTAACCGTTTAAATAATTTATTTGGAAATCATTCTGTCCATCCAGTGTCTCTCTTTTCTTTCCCGTTCATATTTACGACTGACAATACCGTGAAAGCAATTCAATATAGTCTTTCGCGCAAGCTCATTATTCTGTCTGGCAATCGTATCTGAACATTAACTGATCTTGACCCTCATAGGAAATAGATTGCGATTCGGTTCCATGGAGGGTTCCATCACCATGAAATTCCGCATCCTCGGGTTCAATGGAGAACGGCGTTGAGTTACACAAAATTGTATCGGAAATTGCCCACCACCACCACCACCACCACTCACGTACAAAGCAGAAACGTTCGCGCAAACGTCACCTTGCTTATTTACCAAATTTGATTATTTGGCTTAAATGGCCATTGGCCTGCTGCTAAAGTAAGTTTTAACCTTTTCCTTCTGAGCCGGTAGCAAGTATTGTGATTCCAATCGAGAAATATCTGGTCCGGTGGTGATTTGAATCAAGTCTAATGCTCTTGATTGGCTATCGCTCACACGGCTTCTGATTGGACGAGATGTGATCATGAACAAGGTGGCGATGAAGGCCGTCAATCGGTCTGAGGGTGCTAGAAATGAGTCAACGGCCCCACTTGACCCCAGCTATACAATGAACTAAGGTAAGGTGTAAGGGCATTTCCTTGAAAATCAGTCACGTGGTCATCTGAGTGTGAACGGAATCAGTAGGGAACGGAATAGATAAGTGAGCCTGCATGTGGGTGAACCCTAAAAACTAACTACGTCTCACGGGTTGGTTCCACCCAGTGTTCGGGTTTAGTTAACATCTGATAAGTCAACACTCGTGGCACATGTAATTTGTTGATTGTAGGCACACATAATGAGTCACAGGGAATTCGGATATGCTGGTGAATCGGTTGTGTGAGATAAGTGAGGTCGCATTGTGGTGATCCAGGCCTACGTGATGACGCCCACACCGGAGCGGTGCATTACAGTTTCTGGGCACCTGCGATCAATCAAATTTGAAAGGTGACGTCAATGCCACACATAAAGCTTCTGACTACACACCATAGGCAGATCGTGCCAGCCAATCCGTGACAGTGCAGACAGAAGCAAGATTATGCAAGCAGTATTATAATCCAATTGGTGGAGTCCTCGATAACCAATAATCTTCTTTTGAACATATTATCTAATTGTCTTCATTTCTTCCAATAAATGAATTACGGGTTACCAGACTTGTGGCCTTTTCCTCACTTCTCGTTCACGCGGGATGTTGCGAGCTCGTACCATTGCGATCCAGTGCTACGTAATCCAGCCCGTGATAGCTGATCCTTGATTCGTGTCCTGTGATTGGTATTGCGTGGTTCCTGTTCCGAATTCCGTGCGTATTACCATTACTACTACTACTACTACTACTACGGTGTGATCCCTTGGGACTCAGCAGATTCGAAAGCGGGATGGTTCAAATAAACCGAATCAGAGTCAGACGGTGTGATGTTTAATGCATTAAAGTGTGAGGAACTGGATTATGGACGATGTACCATCTTATTGTCTATCGCGAAGTTTCCCACCTCTGCTCACAAGCAAATGTGAGCAATGCTGTGGAATGAATGCTGCAGTGATGGTATGAATCATCGTAGTAGTACGAACTTGGAATGCGAACCACGTAATAAGGATCACGGAATACGAATCGAAGATTAGCAATCACGGACTGGATCACGTAAGCACTGGACCGCAGTGGAACTAGCACGTAATATCCCACGTGACTGAGACGCGAGGTAAAGGCCACAGGAGTAGTAGTTCATTTATTGGAAGAAATAATGGGGATTAAATAATATGTACAAAGTAGGCTCATCGGTTATCCAGACTCCTGCCAGTCGCGTTCCAGTATTGCTTGCATCGTTCTGCTTCTGTCTGGGCCACAAGGTCTCTGATTGGCTGGTACGATCTACCTATGGTATGAAGTCAGAAGCAGTGACACGTACGCGCGTTGTTGATGTCACCCGTGGAGTTTGATTGACCGCAGGTATCCAAAAACTGTAAGACGTCGCCCCAGGGTACTCGTCAGCTTGTAGGCCCGGATCATCACAAATGATTGATTGTGGTCTGATCGTCCTTCGTATTTGCACGTAAACCATCTTTAGGTATTTTGTCCAATGCACATTTGTGACTGACCATTGTATCCCCTTAGCTTATGCTAGGGTTAATTACTTTTGCGATTCTGCCTTTAGCGACATCCAGTTCGCTTTTTTAACCCAGTGGTACCAGAGGGAGTCACTATTACCAATGACAGTCAAAAGCCTGTCTGAAAAACAGGTCGTCTGATGAGTTGGGTGTATGTTTTCAACTTAAAATTACCTGGGACCGGTAGTGCGCTCTGTAAACATCAGTTCACCTGACGAGATGTCTCCTGACCAGGCCGGCTCCTGGCTGCCGCATGAGTAACATGGTTAATCGTTCAAAAAGCGATTTCAAAAATGTTTGTTTACATGCGTGGCCCTTGCCATACATACACGCCAGTGCGCCAGCATCTGAATGTGCTTGTTCTGATGAACCAAGCCTCTGAGGTGGCGCCAGCCAAGGGGCTGCGCATTCCAGTTTCTGGACAACGAGCCACAAGTCTCGTTTGATTGGAATTCATGTGGTTTAAGCAGAAGAGAATACAAACAGGCAACTGGGCTAATCTGATTGGCCAGTAACATGTATCCATGAGTAATATTTAATCCAGTTGATTACGTTTATTAAACTAACCATTACCTCTGTGGTCTTCTTCCTGTGTCTCGATAACGGGAGACTTCTGCTTACAACTATAAGTGCGATTCCGTATTGCGTCTGTGATTACCGAAGTTACTTTGCCCTATCATGCAAACTATTTGTCCTTTGGAAAGAAAATAATTGTAGAGATTCAAAAGCGATCTGTGCTGTGGTGATCGTAGTCTACGGGATGACACCAGTCACAGAGCGATCCGTTACAGTTTATGGACACCTGTGATGAGTCAACCCTCTCAGTTGACCCCAGCCATGCCCCTATGTGATACAGCGTCTGGAAAATGAACCACAGACCAATCGTGCGGACCAATCGGAAGTCATGTGTTCCAGATAGAAGCATTATGACATCAAGAATGCAAGCAGGCCATTGGTGGAGACCTGCATGCCCAATAAAATGAGTCCACAGATAGTGCGCCGATCCTGTAACACCTCAACCGCATGATCCGGGCGGTGGGCAGCACGCTAGCGTTTTGCATATGAGGATCAAGGTTCCATCAGCAGTGTCGCTGATGGATTCACACTGCTGTTGTTGCTGCTGCCGAGAGCAGATTGGATTGAAAATAGCTGTCCAATGTATCCGTTTCTGTTTGCTTTGTGCCGTGCACAATGAATTTCACGACAAAAATAAAATAACACTTTTACCGGGCAGTTCAACACATTTGTTTAAATTGTTAACTTTCTGATCTCTGGAGGTCAAGCCAATTCTTCTGTCATAATTAGTATTGCCATAGTATGTATACAGGTATTGACCAAACTCATGCAACACCCTGTTTTTCATCAGATTTGTTCGAATCTCACTGACGGGATTGTAAATAACATCACCCCAAATCAGATGCAACATAGCCGTAATAATATTCACTTATGTTTTTGCTCCTATTCACCAGATGCCATTGAAATGTACTATTTCTCGATTTCGACGATGATTGCCGGTACATCAATTGTAAAACAACAACTTAGAATTAATTTATCAAAATGACTTATAGACATGATAAAATTTTTGCAGTTTCATTGTGCCAATGTTCTATTTGCCCTTCTTTGTTTTTGCGCATTGAAGCCAGCGGTTTTTCTATTGAATCCACCGAGTTCACTACCAAACTGAATTTATCCGTTTCCTCTAATATATTTTACATCCTGACCACCGATAATCACTGTAAAGATGGCTGAATATTTCCTGTTTCCAACATAGGGATAGATTTTGATTACGTTCAAATACCAAATGTTGGGCGGTAATTGAAGATATTGGCATTGTGTGTAACCGATCCAGAAACTGCACAAATGTATAAAAGCAGTGCATAATGAGGTTCAAAGCTTTTCTACAAGCGACCTAAAGTGAGATGCATTACTAGGTTTTATATGGGGGAAGTCAGATCTGTGGGAATGTATTTCGAGAGCGACGGCTATAGAAAACTTGCTTCAAAAGCACAACAAATTTTGCGCGACCCACAGTGGAACACCTCAAGGTCAACTGTTGAAGGTCATTGTTTATGTTTCAAAGAATATATTTTGAATCCCCGCGGGATGGGGGATTTTACGTGGGTAGCTTATAGCCATATTATTTATCAGTTTATTTAATCTGGAAAATTTTCATCAATCCGATTATTTACTTTCTACAAAATTAAAAAGATGAACAATTTAAACAATTTACTTGTAGTGACCAGAATCAACAACCTCATGGAAGAGTAAATACTGATTAGAAAGAATGAAGGTTCATGCTGCTTTACATAAAATGTTAATTAATTTTGATCTGTAATTTTCGAACTATTACATATTTTACCGCTAAACTCAAGGTCACGGAAATCCAAATGTTGACACGCGAGAACTTATAACACTGGTGTGAGATATGAAAGTTGGAATAAATGCTTCTCGCCCATGACTATCGATTGACATGAATGATACTGGAAACTAAAATACATGTCCAAAATGAGACATGTTACACGAGTTTAATGAATGCTTCTATATCTATCTATATATCCAACCACTTGCGTCCCCCACCCCACTGATGGTAAGTTTACATTCGTCCTTCACATCCGCAATGATGGGACGCACAGATACTGGGAGGAATAAATAGCTCGTCCAATGTCAACCGAATTAATATAGTGCAGTTATCCCGTTGGGGTGATTTGCAACTCATCATCTCAACCACAGGGGTTCAAGGTGACGATTTCCAAAGTGGTAAAGTTTCTACTGTGATCAACGTCTTTTAGGTGTGAGTTGACATATTTCGGCTGTTTTTGTTTTGTCTTCCGAGAAACAACTTAAATCCTCAACTTAGTCATCCCGGTTGAGCGACGCCTGGATAACATTCGTCACTGAAAATCTTGTCATTTTGTTTTCCTGTTTATAATTAGTTTGAATTCTTTTAGTGCAACACTATCATATTTCTTCTCTAATGATTGACAAACAGCATTATACAGCTGTTACATTCTTGATGGGACTCGTCAGTAGTGCGTACATTTTGAGTCCATGCCATGATCTGAATCGCTACCCTATGGGGTATATGAGTCGGAAATTGCACACCCCTGAGCTACACAATCGATGGCTCATATCAGTGCCCGCACGAATGAACCAACCCAAACAGGATTTTCTACCTAGATTGGGCCATTCATCTCTTGGACTATGTAGCTAACGGGCAATAGTTTGGACTCCCGAAATCGAAAACCAATCACCGTTTGAGTCATAGTCGGACACAAAAAGTACGCTCTACTGACGAATCAGTTGTTCCGTAGTCGTTTTAGGTCATCCGGAAGACTTTAACCGCAAGCGAAAATGCATCGCAAATGTGGAGATCAATGAGCCCCCTAAGGAGGATGGAACTCATACCTGAGACCAATTACAGTGCTTATAAGCATTGGGAATGGCTGCGCCAAAAAGTGATAACCTAAATCAATAAATCTCTTCTTGTGATGCATTTTACTTCATTATGTTTTAATATTACCCTGGTAAATGTCAGATTTTGCAGGAGCAAACTATGCCCTTTAGATAACCTTTAACCTGTTGGTGTCTCGCTTGCCAAAGACTAGGTGGTAATCGTCAGTACGATGAACCCAACGCCAAAAAGACGGGAGACATGATTTGAATTTGTTGACAAAATCAATACGTGGCTTCCTCTGTTTGACTTCCAATAACTATGTCGCATCGGCTGGCCGCAGTTGCAATTCAAATTTAGCAATGATTACCCAATGGTGGTACAGAAAATTTCTGGTCAATCCGCGATATCCTCAATAGTGGTACTTCGCTGCCTAAGAAAGCTGCGGTTTGTTTCGATTTGGTTGATTTTCTTCTTCCGCTCGCTGTATTTATTGATTGAATATCCTCAATTGTACGAGAAGTTGTGCATATGATTACATCCGATTTGCGCATTCCACCGGTAAAGAAATGCTTTTTGAACGAACCGCAAAAGTCAAAGTCGACTTATCACGGCTACGTTTCACGACCTTTGAATAAATAAATCTGAGAAATATAGAGCCACAACTTTTCAATTACATTATGACAAACACTTATTAAATACTCGTATATTAATTTCACACCGTATTTTAAACGATGCGCTATTGAATTGGTCAAAATTAACATTCCCATGAAATAATGTATAGCTTATTAGAAACAATGAACCCCTTTGTGCGTGATTCCATCATGTTTTTTCTGGTTTGCACGTTTATAATCCAAACGACCACCAATTTTTTCGTGTTAATCACGTTCCGTTTCGAACAGCGATACAAGAGAATTAGGATCAATGCAGTTCAAGAAAACCTCCGAAATAAATGCTCACTCCAGCCATGGCTATCTTTGGGACCACTCGGAATATGGGGTGTGTAGGGGGTGGGTCAGGGGAGCCTAAGCGCCTGCACAAATTGTTTTTGGCCACACAGAGGGGAATTGGGCAGACGAATCCCTACCGCTTCCGCTGTGGCTAGCATACGACAGCGAATCTGCCTTGATAATCGACCACGAACCCGATACATGGAACGGAATGCCTCGGTCACACTTACAGTGTGATTTGTTTAAACAAATAATGAATAGAAAGGCGACTTGGAAGGGTCAATATGTTCATTTTTGCAGCTTTGTACCGCTCAAAGTGAAGAGGAAGTTCGTGCACTTCCTAGCAGATAGAGCAAGGACAATTTGTAGTGAGGACACACTATCTTTACACACAATAACTATCTAGAACGACTGATTAGTGAGATAATTCGGTGAAGTGGAGATATTGTGAAGAAGACCGAGGTCAGAAAGAAGTCGGTATACATTGCCTTGCCATTCAAGGGGGATACATCAGCAGACTATCAGATGCTGTTAGTAATACCTTTTATGCAGCAAAGCTCAATGTTTTGTTCACTTCCCAGCCAGTTGCGTGTTTACGAATAAAGGACAAAATGCCGGATTCTGCCGTCTCATTTTGTGTGTACTCATTTACGTGTTCCTGTAGAACCACGTACATAGGCCGCACGGTCAGGCGTTTGTCCGAACGAATCCGTGAACACCACCCCGCATGGCTAAACACAGGAACGAATGAGTCACTCAATACAGTGCAGTGAGTGTGACCGAGGCATTCTGTTCCATGTGTCGGGTTCGTGGTCAATTATCAAGGCAGATTCGCTGTCGTATGCTAGCCACAGCGGAAGCGGTAGGGATTCGTCTGCCCAATTCCCCTCTGTGTGGCCAAAAACAATTTGTGCAGGCGCTTAGGCTCCCCTGACCCACCCCCTACACACTCCATATTCCGAGTGGTCCCAACGATTGGATGACCTGACAATTTTGTGATCATTGAGAGTTCCATATCCGGTCTCAAGATGAACTTAGCCCTGGGGATAACCCATGAGGTTACTTTCCCTTTCCTGAAATATTTGTTTGCGTTTTTATGGTTGAATACTGATCTCTATATAAACAGCGTAATATTTATCGTGATGTAGTTGGCATGACTACGAATCATCGAAAACGAGCTTGTTAACCAATTTTTGTTCTATTTGAAACATCTCACAATGTCTCTTAATTTCCATTAACCTTTTCCGGTAGTTGAAGTAGACACATTACGAATCACGAATCACGGACGCAACTGATGCACCGAATAGCAATGGCACTTACACGCTGATACCCCTCGTCACCGAGATGCAGGAAAAAGGCCACAGACGTAGCAGTCCTTTCAGGGAAAGAAACCAGTGGGATTAAATAAGATGTGCACGAAACGTCTATTATTTAAATAGGTACCTACCAATGGCCTACTTGTAGTCTCGACGTCATACAGCTTCTGTCTGGACCGCACGACTTCCGATTGGTGGACACGATTGGCCTGTGATTCGTTGTCCCGAAACTGCAACGCGTAGGCGCTTGGCAAGCGTCATCTGAGAGGGTTGACTCACCACACCTTTTTACATTCTGTTCATCTATAATCTGTTGTGTCAAACTCTCGGGAGGAAACGTTGCGAAGCCTATATCACAGGCTAAAGCCGATTTGGTCAGCCACGGTAGCTTCCAAATCAATGTGGGCTGGGCAACTTGAATTTCAAAATTCTCCAGGGGAAAATTTTGAATTGATTCCGGCCGCTAAACCCACCAACTCCATCGACCCGTAGGATGATACAACGAACACAGCGGACGTGTAAAGTGCATCTCAAAAAGACCGCCGGATTCGCGTGAACAAATGCGGACTACTAAAATAGATTACGATCTTGTTTGTCAGAGTTGGAGCAGCCGGTGGAGTGGAGTGGAGTGGAGTGGAGCGGGAGTGATTCCTACTATGAACGCAAAAAAACACAATCACTGGCCTAGTCGTTGGGACCGGAAACACAATCTGGATTGATTTTATTGTCCTACGGACTTCTAAATGACGTTCTGTACTGAGACACCATCTCGATCTAGGCAAGTGTAAAATGCAACCATGCATCCAGAGTAGAAATAATTTTAATACATCAATATTAGTAATGGAGAAACAAATCATTCATGTTTTATTGACCGACACTAATGTGAAATTATCTCTTGCAAAGCGTGGTCATTCGTAAGTCGGTTGAGATTCGGCTAGGATTACTGTGCAACAAATGAAACGATCGGTGAATTTGCCAAGGTTGTTGAATAATACTGAATAAGCAAACTTCTAGACCATTTGTAGCATAATACTATCATGAGAATGTGTGTGTGTGTGTGTACGTGAGTGTAAATTATTCAACATACTCTGCTACAAATATTGCACAAAAACGATGCCGGTTTTGAACCAAGATAGTGATTTATACCAGCCACAATAATCCTCTTCATTACAAGTAACATCGCTAGGAATGTAAGTAGGACAAAAAGAGAGAAACTAAATATACATTTGGTTGTCACTCTGACGAGATAATGGTTGTCGAGAAAAAAACAGTATTGCGGACAGATATTCATCAAATTAATGATGTTCTAATACGCTCTGTCCCACCCCACACCCCCATAGGTGTGTACCAAATCAACGCCGGTTGGACAGTCTGAGGGAGATTATCCTGCCCCGATCGATACTTTCTACTGGTTAATTCCTATTCCAACCTACATGCAACTGTCCAATCAAAAGACCAGCCGAATGACAATCATGCTTTGAATCGATATGGAATGGGTTGAAAAATTTTCATCACCAAGGACGTTTAAGTAGAACTTCAGTGACTGAGGTCCATAAGTCCACTTCTGAAAGACGTTCTGCACTTTCTTACACAGTAAATGAAAGATTGATTACAAGAGAAGCATAATTTGGAATTTCAAACATAATAGAAGCAATCGGAGGTACATGGCGTACCCGATAGGAGGAACACCTCGGACTCCGAGGCTTTTCGACCCTTTTGGGGGTATAGTTCGTTTGTTGGTCTCAATCATACACTCCAGAGGGTCATCGGTAACCATGCGTAACCTTTCTACTACCTTGCAGTTAGCACCTGGACGTGTAAAGGCTATGAATACCATCTCAACCGCAATCCTGGTGACGCCGGGGATGTTTCCCATACCTTACTTCCAGGAAATTTTGTGGATAATTGCCTAACTTGTCTGGCTAATCCAGATAAAGCGTTCCCGGGAGGCGACACGTCCTCTGCTCCCCCAATGTTATAATTTCCGGACAACTGTGGTGAGTCAAGCTTCCCATATGACATCAGCGAACCGTTGACGCGTTACAACATTTTGACAACGAATCATAAGCCGAATGTACCAACCGATTAGAAGCCGTGCGGCCCGGACAGAAGCTGACGACACTAGGAATACGAGCACGTGATTGGTAGATGACTGGATGACCAATGAACTTCCTTTAGACATATTATTTAAACCCCGAGATTTCTTCTAATAAATGAACTGCTACACCTTTGGCCTTTTCCTAGTGTCTCGGTTACCGTCGGGATACCGTCGTACAAGTGCCAGTGTGATTCAGTGCCTACGTGTTTATCAACTATAAATTACTTGTCTGTAGTAGTCGAATCAGGCACAGATTACGAATCGGGGACATAAATGAAACACTGAATCACATTAGCTCATGTACCCTGGAATCTCACGACACCAAGATGCAGGAAAAAGGCCACATAATTAGCGGTTCGTTAATTGAAAGAAAATAATAGGATTAAATAATGTACAATAAATATACGCAATAAATAATGAAATTACATAATATACAAATATGAGTATCAACCAACCATCTTTCTCGTTCTTTAAGTTACACGGTTTCTGTTTGAATTGTATAGAAGTCGATTGTTCAACACTGGTTGTTTGTGGCCCAATGTCCAGAAACTGGAAAGTGTAGGCGCTTGGATGGGGTCAGTTCGGAGGGCTGACTCGCCACAAAACCGCTCTGAAAACAGGTTAGCCAAATTTGGACCCAAAAATCTCAAAATCCCTGGTATTGATAGACAATACTGGCTGCAAGACGGCAGCAATGTAGAGTACGGTCAACATGGAGCGTTATTTGCTTTGAGCCATCGGGCTAACAACGCTGTACAGTACTGAAAACCAGTAGCTTTCAAAATTGCAGTAGTACGACTCAAGGGAAATCCAATAAACCCAACATTAATCTCATTCTACGCCCCGAATGACCTATCAGGCAGCAACAGCAAGGATGAGCCTTCAATCGCTTGTTGATGAAGTACTCAAAAAGAGTGTACTTGTTTGCAACCGCTGGGGACACCCGAAGAAGTAGCCACACATGGCAGGGAAGTTTGACCTGGATCAGAATTGCGAGAATGCTGGTAGACAACTCATTTTCGCCGATTAAAATCGATTGTTTGTCACTAATACGCGGTTTCCGTAACCCGAAACGTATCTCATGACGTGTAACTCCAACGTCAGACGAACAGCAGCACACTCATTAGTTTACCTGTTCATTTTTACTCACGACGGATGTTATCGGTCGAGGACTGTTGTTGATCGTATCATGAAGGCTTAGGGATGGAACGAAAAGCGGATCTGATCGCATACTTGTTTGTTCGGGAGATTTGTACTCCATATGACAACTCACAGAAAGCCCATCCCCTCAAAGGCTCAAGTGTGCATTCATTGAAGAACGGCTATAAATGCGAGACGTTGATGGGCATGATAACCGCACAGTTATCCACTGATACTGATGAGACTGAAGGAAGTATACAAAGAGTTCAGTTGAAACTCTGTGAATCAGGCTCCAATCCTCGGTGTACAGTCAGCTAGTCTACACAACCTAGCCTAAACGATGGATATCAGATTACACCATGCGATTAGATAATGTGACCAGGGAGGTAGCCTAACTCAACCTTCCTCTCGTCACCATCTCGGATGACAAGAAACAACAAACAATCTGTCAGAAACCATAGATGTCATTATTGGAGATAAAAATGGGAACAGCAACCGACCTGGGCAACAACGGGACCCTGTTCCGACTTATACGATAAGTATTGCGCAAGAAACAGGTTACGATTTTGCACGGAAGGAAAAATCTCTCGTTAGGTGGAGCGCACTTCAATCATCTTCCTAATCGCCCGCAAATCCAACCTCCGTATACCTCTTCCTGGTCATTATTACCATACGAAGTCAGCTGCTCTCCGCCATATTCCGAGTAAATCTCATATATAAGCGGCTATCTGAAGGCACAGAAGGCTTCCGGTGAGCACGATAACATCAGCATAAATCTACGCCAAGTGCTCTCTATCCATTTTTAACTCGTTGTATAGGAAAGTGAACGCACACACACACACACACAAATCAATTTTATTACCTTTGCCTAAACGGGGGTTGGAGGAGACACTGTACGAAAGCTACTGAGGTATCAGTTTAATTGATGTGAGGACCAAGGGTTTTGCAGAAGTTTTGCTCATCCGCTTTGCAGAAACATGACAGAAACGCACCGGTATCGGCCAGAAAGAATTCCACTCCGTGATGGGATCCCTTGACCGAACGTCGCCACGAGTTTAATCAAGTCAAAACAGTTTACTTCACAGAGTTTCGTGTGACATTTGATTTCGGGAATCGTAAATCGCTTTGGGGCATGGAAAGGGCCGATAGTGAGCTAATTAAACATTTTAATCTCACGAGATCTTACCAATCCAACAATATGGCCGAAATCTGCGTTCGTGTTAACCTTCCGTCCTCAATACTGCTCACCTTTAGCCCTAATTGGATGATGGTTCATTCCGTGTAAGCATACCAGGAAGTTCAGGTCTCTCCGAACATCTGGCTCACCTATAAAGAATTCACTCATAACCTCGTCATCTTTGGTGAGGATATGTCCCACCACGTTATCCGCATCAGTCGACAAGCAGCAGCTTAAATCAGACTAGAAGTGAATACGTCTGAAGACAAATGTTTACAACACCGCTATGCTTTATGACCGAACGGCGAGCCGATCTAATCGGTCAAAAAGTTTAAATACCTAGCATCAACCATAAAACATTGCAGTCCATCCTGTTTTACTGTATGTCGGTGAAACTTTGCCACTAAGAATCTAAGACTGTCGATGATTAGAAGTGTACTATCATTGGTACCATATAATTCGAGAGCACCGGTTAGAAATCGATACTTTGATCTCATACAGTTAAGCAAACGTATACCGTGGCAACGACTGCAATGGTGTGAATGCATGCAATATAAATCAGACAATGACCAGACTAAAGCTGGCTTGGAACTGTCTTCTGGTCCCAACTGTTGTTGTCAACGCAGTAGACAGCTGAAAACCCGGCTAGACTCTACCCGCAGAACACTTTGGTCTGCACGCCACATACGCGGCAATCACCAATGGAAGTCAGGCTGGATCAGAACATGTGCAAATCTTGCAGTCGATCGTTCAACGTGGGTAGCTGCCATTCGGGATATCCAATAGAGGGCTTATCCTTCACCAAGATTCATCCGCTCCCCGCTCCCACCCCGCCTAAAGTACAAGGATTGAGATCTATCTATCTATCTATCTATCTATCTATCTATCTATCTATCTATCTATCTATCTATCTAT